>JANRGW010004509.1:0-20532 GCA_024733675.1 Psilopsiagon aymara | reverse complement strand
ATTGGTGTTATCAGCGCTGTTCTCAGGCCACAAGTCAAAAACACAGTGCTGCACCAGCTACTAAGAAGGAGAAAAAAATGACTGCTACTGCTGAACCCATGACAGTTCTGCTACATTGGGTTAATGTAGTTTTACGCATAAATGAAATTATTTCCACTTTTAAGAGGAGTATTTGGGCTGGCTACTTTTCCATGAACACCTGCTAAATAGCAGCCAGAAGAGTGCTGGCTCAGATCTAGAAGACTGTCCTTTGTACGGCAGTTTGTCACCATTTCAGTGCTTGAAGAGAAACTTCAGCGACCAGACAGGAAGGGTGGCTGTTCTCAGTGAGAAAGAGACCATAATGAACAACATAAAAGGTGATCAAATTTAAGAATTACAGAAGAGCCTGATGATGGTTTCAGATTTCTTGCTCCAGAAGAGCTTGGATGTGTTCAGTGACTTAAGGAATCTAGTATTCTTGCTGCCTTGAGATAGTCTCAGTAGAAGACGCTGCAGTTGAACAAGTATTAGCTATAGCATGCCCTTCTCACTGGGTACAGTTTATGTTTCATTCTGGTGCTGTAGGATGTGTCAGAATATTTGAGCATGAATATCACATTTACAAGTTTGGGCTTAGGCATGTAACAAGAAGTCACACTTGTCCTGTGTCTAATTGTTAGGAACTGATACTAGTACTTTCAGTTCAGGAACAAAAGCTCTCAAAAGCAGTGTTTGGATTTTAAAGGCTTTTCCATAATGCAAAGGCAGTTGGTTAATAAGACAGTAAATAAGTAAAGTTGCGACAGATCTTTGCTCCTGGTTGGTTTCTGCAGCATTGTTATTTTAACTTGCATTTTACAGCACGCTCTTAGCAAGATGGATTTGTCTTCTGTTAAACTTGCTGGCATGAAGGGCCAAGTAAAAAGACCCATCTTTCCAAAAGAAAATTATAATCTCAAATGGCTTACCATATTCAAATAAGTTAATGTGGTTTCCCAGAGGCTGCAAATGGACAAACATACAGGGCTGAAAGGAATATAAAGTATGCCACAGAACAAACAAAATTGCTGGAATTGGATTATGGAGACAACATATGCCAAAACTGCATGATTTTGCAAGAAATCTCAGAGGGGAATAGTGAAGTGCTGATTAAAAATTTAGCACCAGAATTTTAAAGAAACATTTTACTTAACTAGCAAATACTAGGGAAGAAAATATGTTACAAGAGTAGAAGTGTGATTACAAAGAGGAAGGAAGAAAATATTAGTAACAATCACTTTCTTGCAATTATACCAGACTGATTTTCTTAAAAGACCTTGCAAGTAACTCCAGTTTATAAGTATTTTTACAGGTCTGAATGGTTAAATTTTCACCAAGAAAAAGAAATCTTCTTGATGAGCGGTCAGATCTGAAGATTCAGACTTCTAAGCTAGAATGTAACGTCATAAACAGCAGGCAAATTATTGAATATATACATGAAAACTTATACAATTTCCTCTTCCTCTAGGAATAAGCATTCCTAGGTAAACATATACTTCATCCCTAGTTGGTCTATCCAAACAAACTGAAGTATATTGGACAAATTGTCAAAACATATCTTCAACCCAAATCTATTTAGTAGAAAAAAAAGGAAACCAAAGACATCTGGAGGAGACAGCAAGAGAAACAAAGACAATGGCAATATGTAGGAAATGATAGTTTAAATAAACCCAAGGTTTATCTCCTAATAACCCTTCACTCAACTACTGTAACTGCCTCATATTCAAGGTTCTTTTCTTCACGGTAATCCTCGTGACCCAAAGACAATTTTTCAGCAATTACTTTTCTGCCAAGATTCAAAACGCGGACATTATTTAAATAAAAATCTGTTTCTCTAATCACAGTATTTGATGGAGCCAGTAAGATCAGACCCATACTAAGTTATGCAGAAATATGAATATAACTCTTAAAATATCAACAAGAAGGATCATATTGAATCCTGAAAGAGACTGCATCTTGCAAGAAAAGAATTAGATTATTTAGCAGTTCCCAAAATGATATCCTATCAAAAGGTGAAAATCTTTGGTTGGCATATACAATTCCTACCTCTAATCCTTTGGAAATGAAAGGTACACTTTTATTTTGAGGTTGCTATTGAAGTGATCTGAGTTAAAGTCACTTTGGTTCCAAATGGAAGCAAAAGAACACAGGTAGTAAATCTCTTTATTTATGCATATCACTCTAATTGCTTTGCCTTAATTTTCTAAATCTCTCTGTAGAAGCTCTTACATGGCTTAATATCAAAGTTGTTACAATATGTTCAGACTTTTGTAACACATTTTTTTGGTTGTTAATGGAAATATTAACAAAAAATTGGCATTCATGCTAGTGTGAAGTATGGCATAAAAGAATCTTCCTAAAATTGCCAGCAAAAGCAGAACTTGTAATTCAAACAACTATGTTTTGGGATTGAGACTTGATGTTCTTTAAAACAGCAGGGAAAAAAAACACTACTTGTTTCAACATACTAAAAAATAATATTTATTTACCTCAGAGTAAAGTACCAGCTTATCATGCTTCTGTCTATTGACAGAAACAAGATAAGGTTTTATTTGAAGCAAGCAATCCTATTTCTGTTCTGTTGTAGGTTGCTTTAGTTGCCTGTAGTAATTGACTTCTGTGCAGTCCAGAAACCCGTGCACACACTGTTTTTACCTATAACATTTGCTGCCATTCATATCATGTAACTTTCTGGCAGACAAGATACTTTTCAGCAAGTGCCTATATGGAGTTATAACATTACATCATATATCCACAGAGTGAATAGGCACAGAATGGCCCTGCTTTTCAAATCACAATATATACCAGTAGTGTTTGCAATGCTTTCCTTGGTAATGAAGACAACAATATGTCAAGAAGTTGTGAACTTCCAAAGGGTCACTGCCTTTTGTCACTTCTGTTGTGCGTAGTCCCAGGTTTTTTGAGCATGGTGGAAAGGGCCAAGGAAAGATGGAGAAGAGGCTGTGTTTGTGTTCCCTAGACAGAAACTTTTCCCTAGTATGTGTCAACAGATGATAGACACAATAGGTAGTTCAGTCTGCTGGAGCCACCAGTACAGTAGTTAATACATTTTCTTCGTACTGTTGACTGGTTTGTCATCAGTGATAAAAAAGTATATTTTACACAACTCTCTCCTTATTGTTTAAAACACTTCCTGGACAATATCCCATCAGTTACATCTAGTGAATTTATGGAAAGCTCTTTTCACAACTCTTTAGACTATGTAGCCTAGAAAAAATAAAAGCTTAAATTCTGCAGAATAAGTCTCTATGACTGCAGAAAAAAATCCATTGTGTATGGATGCAAGCTGAGCAAGCAAACTAATTCTTCAACTACACATCTTTTTGGCTTAGTATTCATTAATATCCCTTATTCAACAATAGTTTCATTTACAGATATGCAATTGAAAACTGAATTGTAATAGTCATTTAATCAAGAAGAAGCAGCTCATAAAAGTCAGTTCACTTAAAGAAAGAGGACATATTGCTGCATGGTTTCACATACTATTCACTATGAATAGCACAGAGTAAATAGATAGCATTTCCTAGCTTTTCTATAACACTTTTTCAGTTCCACATGAAACTAAGCTAGCACTTGAATTTGCAGTACTAATTCCAAATACATAAACGAAAGTACTCTTAACAATGTCAAGATTTGTTCACAAATCACAAAAAACTTGATTTAAGATACGGTTCTTCCATAGCAGTTGTAAACTCATTTTTCACTCAAAAAGTTAAGAAACTGCTGCTTCCATATCTCTTTATCTTCTAAGGTGGGTGAGGAAAAAAAATAATAAAAAAGGATAGAAGAATTATACACCTCTCTTAATTGCTTATAACCCTGATTAACATCCCACCCAAAAATTGATTTTACCTGGTCACTTGGCTATCTGGCTAAGAGAAGCTAAGATACTTTTAATGGACTGAAGCTCATTTAAAAACTTGCAAACTTTAGTGAACTATCCTGCAACATTAAACCACTAAGCTCCTTTCAACATTTACCCTTTTTTCAACACAGGAATAATATATTTTCATTTCCTGTCAACATGTCTTTTTGACTTCTCCTCTTTTTTTGCAACAATGCTCGTATATGTTACTAGAAAACCTTATACACTCAACTCATACAACTCATACCTTATATATATATATATATAAAACACATACCTTATACACTCAACAGAGTCAAAAATTCTGTAAACCAAATAAGTTGCTGTGGCTTTTGAAACACAGTTTTTTTCAGCTTCAGAGATGTCACCTGCATATCTGCTAGCTCCAATTGCTAATCTACTGTATGGAGTTGTCTGGTTTTTAAAGTCAGCACTTTCTCCTGTCCTTGTGATTCCTAGATGTGAAAATCTTCCATGAATCTTCCTTAAGAAGTCCATATTAATGGTTTTACCCACAGGATAATCATCTCTAATCTTGATATTCGCACTTTGTAAGTACCTTCATCTTTCTACATGACCATAATGCAAGTGAACCTTTTTCAGAGTGAAAAATCTTAGAAAACTGACTCTTTCTTATAAATGCCTATTTCAGATATGCTAACTAGCATCCTAATGTTTATTAGTTATAACACCAAGAGAAGGACGTGATATAATATTTTGTTTTGTGCTAGAAATGTAGTTTCTCTGGAAGCAAAAACTTCAAACTCCTCTATACTGGTAGGCACTGATCATGTAGCAGCAAAACTGCAGGCTATACCAATTTTTAGCAGCTGCTCTTTCCTCACCTGACATGTGTTTCAAATCTGTCTTAATCTCTAAAATGGTTTAGTGGTGGACTTGGCAGTGCTGGTTGATGGTTTCACTCAATGACCTTGTAGAATCATTAAGGTTGAAAACCAGCTGTCTTATCCCTGTTGCTTACTATTTTTCTGATCCTCTGTTTGGGATAGGTTTATAAATGAAGTGTGCATTCCAGTGTCAGACAACAGTTTTTACTTTGCCTGTTTATATAATATTTCTAGATGTATAATCTATTAACTAGTAGCAATAGATCATGGATATTTTAAATAGATCACCCTCCCTACCCACTCATCCTTGCATGGAGGAATAGCATTTCTGATCCTGATTCAGAGTGTGTAATGCTCACTTCATTCTGGTCCTCTATAAGTTCTTTTCGAGTACCTCTACGACCTATCTCTCTGATATGTGTTTTCTCATTCTCTCAGTTCCTCTGCATTTGCCACAGCATCCTACCTTTGGTGTACTCCTCTCTTCACAGCCCTGTGAAACTGGAGGTTTTGAACAGCACTTCAATAAAATATCCACTAGATGTGGTTTATACACACACACTCATGCCTTGAGGCAGAAGGATGGAATAAACAATATCACAAAACCTTTACTATTCAATTTTTGGTTTAGCAAGGATAACTAGAAAACCGTATTATACATGCAACTGAAGAACATTTCATATACATCAGAAAAGTTGGTGATGTATTTTTAAGCAAAATATTTAAAGAAGGTGTAATCACAAATGAAAGACTCATCCAAATCTGAAGGGGCAACCTCCTTATTTGGGAAAGAAATGGAAAGGAGAGAAAGTAAATAATGGAATCCTTGTTAAAATCTCATATCCTAACAGACTCTTTCAGACAGAGAGACTATATATGTATTCACCATTACCCCTTGAATAATATTCAGTGTTATTCAACACTGGAAGCTTTCTGTTGTTGACCAATGTTTATGGAGTGTGAAGTTTCCTCCTTATGGTAGCAGTGCTCATCTTCAAAGCAGGGTAGTATGGGTGAACATGACTATGAAATCCAAATTTTTCTTTGGAAGGATGAAAAGATCAGTGGAGACTAGTGCTATAAAAGCAGAACTTGTGAGCAGTCCTCAGCAACCACTGGAGCAGGGAGGAGGAAAGAGAAACCCTGCAGAAATCAAGTTGTGAATGACCACAGGAAACCATCTCTGTTCCTTCTCAGGTGAGGAAGCTGTTATTTTAAAATGATCAGATGGAATATATTAATATTTAAGTTACACAGCAATTGTCCTTTACCAATCACACAGTGGCCATTTACGTTCCTCAGGCAGCCATGAGAAAGTCACCAGCTTTGTATATTAACCCTGCTTCTGAGAAATGTAGAAAATAGCAAACCCCACCATTTTATGCTGAACTTCTTGTTTCAGCCAAAGTAAAGCACATAGCATTTTATTAAAAATTGCTGGATATAGCTTTTGCTAATTGGAGTGGCTGGAAATGGACATGGAAGCCTCCAAGACTTTGTGGTTCAGGATATTATGAACCTACACCATCATCAGAATTTCACATCACTTTTTCATACATTCAGTGTAAAGACTTAGCCCTTTCCCCCAGTCAAACTAGATCTCTTGCTACTCTGGGGTCTCAGAAGGCAACTGTGTTTATCCGATTTTTAGGCCTAAGTTTCTATTGATATGTGTATGAGGGTAGATTAAAATTGATTTCATGCAGTCACCCAGGAATGAAACATGTAAAGCATGCGATTTTATGTACCAGCTTCATGTAATGTAAATCTAGGAGATTAGAGTCTCCACTGGTATAAATACATGGAACGGTTTGCAGGAAAGTGGAATATCAGCAGGAACTCTATTGTATCCCTCCCATAAGCCACACAATATTCATTTTAAAGACAGGAAACTATTTACATTGGGATCTGCACAAAAATAGTTGTGCTTTGCTAAATTCAATGGGAGTCATTTCAGAAGGAATCCTGTGGTAAAAAAGCCCTAAATGACAAGCTCTTGCAAGTGATGTAAGTATATCGGAAGTGACAAGAAATGCTATAGTTTTCAGCATCTAAGATTTTGGAGAGATTTTATTAGCCTTTCTCAAGTAACATTAAGTCATCTGTCCTGGGATATGCCTACTCTGACTATCTTTCCCTATATTGGAAGTTCACTGCTTAGTATCTTCACTACATAGGATTTATGGACTATATGTTGTTGCACTCTCACAAACTGAAATCTTTTTGAGGTGATGTATTTTCCTGCGTTTGAGCTTGATTTGTTTATTAAATGCATACATGAAGTCTAATAGCCATATTTGTCATTACTTGCATTCTTAATTGAGATGTCTTCTTCAGTCTTTTTAACTCCATTTCATAGCTTGTTCTTGTTTTTGCCTATATTGATTAAAATCAGTATACATGACTTTTATTTATATTCCAGATATCTCTGGATGTTACTGTTTGGTTATATTTGATGAAGTACTGTGTAAATAGCTTCTGGAGACACAGAAAAGAAGGCAAAGTTAGCAACAGTGGGTGGTTTGAATCTCATCTCTTCAGTATTGTTTTATGACAAAAAGCTGGGTTTTTTTCTCCCACATTTTCAACTCTGCAGAATGCCATAACCTGCTGAGCACCTTTCAACTTTTATTTTAATGAACAGAAACTTTGATTCAACTGTAATGACAAAAGATTTTGGTTTACTGTCAATTTTCCCCAGCTGGACATTATCGCAGTGGCAATTTAAAGGGCTGCTGCTACTTTACACTCCATGTCTGGACACAAACCATAAGTCAGTCTTTGGTCTTTCCCTATTTTGCACAATCTTGAGCATATTGCAGATCCCCTGGAATAGCAAGAAAAACTGCAAGTCCCAGATCAGGGGCAGCTAGACATGCTGATTAGGAAACACTGAAATTCTCACACAGCTAAATGTCACTTTATAGGCCTTGTATCTCTGGAAAGCAGCGATCTTCTTGTTTCACTGTGGGTGGACCTGGTCTGGCCATGGGTCTGAGCTGCTGGAAAGCCACCATCAACAGAGTCTCTGCTTCTGTTCTCGTCCACCGTTTGTACTTACAAGTCAACTCCATTTTGGACCTTGATATGGACAATTCACTTGAACTGCTCACTAGAGAGAGTTCAGAGGCCTGCTACAGGAGATCCTGTCCATGAACATCTTATCTTTGACTGGTTTCAGGATACATCAAAGTACACACAGATAAATAATCAATCAGGAAAACGGAGAGTTTTGGAAACTCGCTGTACATTTCTGCTGCTGCGTGCCATCATCTGAATTCGTTTAATGAATTTTAGTGACTCAGTCTAATCAGTCTCAAGACAGAGGATAGAAGAATTCAGGGCAAGCAGTGGAGGTTAAAAATGAGGAATCTCTATTCTTATGCATATTGAACTTTTCTGCGTCTCACGCAGGGCCGGTGAAAGCAAAGGCACCATTCAGAGGAAGCTGTTGCTTCTGAATAACAGATGCTCTGAGGAAAGGTAAGAAATATCAGATGGGAGAAATTGCCGGCATGAGGACGGTAAGCTAGCAAAAAATTCCCAGGACTGAAATGAAAAATTACCAGTTATTGATGGTAAATTTCAAACCACTATTTTTCATCATCTAGTCAAAACTTTTGATAACTCTCAGAGTATTCATCTTTCTGTACATAGCATCCTACATATTAAGACTTCCCACAGAAAGCGCATTGATTTTTTTCATGTAAAGGAGTGAGCAATATATTATGAGGTGATGTGGGAGTTCAGTATTGCACAAGTGTGTCATTATATATAAAAAGGCTCTTTATATACACTAGTAACCTGAAAGTGATGCAACAAAACCAAAGACAACCTCAAATTTGGTTTGACTCCTAATTTAAAGTTAAACTACTTGGAGAAATCCCTTTCCTTCCCTTTGGCTAAGTATAGTATGTTGCGCAGAATCTCTTAAATTTCCAGTATTTGCAATATGCTCTGTCCACTTGGTAGCCAAAGTTCTTGTTTTCTCTATACAGAAATTACCTTCCACTGGGTGATTTATACTTTTGTCACAAAAGCTGACTGCTAAAGAAACCAGTGGTATTACAGTATAATGAAACTACAGAACAGTCTTATCAAATGAGAAATATGATACATATGCCATGGTTATTGTATTTAGTATTAAAAAAGAAAAAAATGGGAAATAATCTTAATGGAATCCACATCATTACTCAGTTGAATTCTTTCCTCTTTCAGCTCTCTTTTGTACGTTATTTGTTTTTTGCTATGACTTATCTGTATCATCATATCAGTTAGGATCTAATTCTCCTATGTTCCTGAAAGCTCCAACTGCAAATGGTAAAGTGAGCCACAAAGCAGGCTGTTAACCTCAGAGAGGGTGTCCACACGACTAAGACTGAGAAATCTCAACAAATTGTTTTGACAAATAGTTAACTTTGAGGAAAAGAATTCCCCTCCTATGGGACTCCATTTCATTATTATGACATCTCATTTTAACTCTTCAATTCACTGTTCCTGAATTTCTGTTGAGTAACACTTGAAGATGCTTATCTAGTAAAATAAAAGATTAAAACTGACAGGCATGTTTTGGATGTTGTGGCTTAAAGAGAAGAAAGGAACTGCTTTCAGGGGAGGATCTTGAGCTATGATTCCGGGTATGACCAGTGCAGCCAACGGCATTCAATCCCTCAAAAGGTTTCTCCCAGCCCTGCTAACAGGCTTATTCAGTCTGTGTCCTGTTCAGCACCTGAAACCTAACAGTTGCATCTGCTTGACTCCCAAGGCACACTTCACTAGGCTTCAGCTACCAAGTTCAGAAAGTGATGTTATCTAAAGTATGGGCATAGCACCTAAATTCAAAGAAGCATATGAGTAGAGAATGATTCCTATGGTAATTAGCTGGGAACTTATATAAGGATTAGATTCTCTAACAGGTTTGTGGATTTGGCATGTGGCTCTCTCCATCAGAGACCACTGAGACAGAGTGGACTGCAAGACTTTTATGGCCTAGCCATTGTGCTTCAGGTTGATTAACACAGAGAAGAATAGCACAGTATAACTTGAGAGAACTGCAATAACAAAGGCGCGCCTTCTTGGATATTGGTCAGCTTCTTTTATTCACGCATTTATTTTATTTTATGCATGATTTTTCTATATCTGTCATGCAAATTAAGGAATGAATCTTTCAGGAAAACTTTTAAGCTGCAATACTGCAAATATTTTGTCTCAGTAGTATAGTGTTTGTTCACAAGGCACTAAACCGAACACTTAAGATTATAGATTCCTCACATGAGTTCAATTAAGAGCTGTTCATTTCTCTTTGTTAGCTTTTTTTAGATATAAAACCATATTCCTACTAATTTTAAGCATTAAATATTCTCCCCTTTGTTTTGTTTTTGCTAATATAGCAATTGATGTGTTTTATTTTGGAAAGACTATCTCTTTAAATAAGAATGTCTCCTGCTTAGTGGCAATAGTTGATAAATTATAACACGCCAGAAACACTGCGCATGCTTCTGAAAGGCAGAATATTAATGTATCTCCAGATGTGTGTAGAAATTAAAGAGCATTTTTGAGATGTCGGAAGTTTTTAAGAACCAACCTGAAGAGTTTGTAATTTAGGACACATTAGAACAGAGTAAGAAAAAAGAGACAGATTATCTGTAGTCTTATACCAGCCATGAAGTTGCATAGATTTTCACACATTCCCACCTAGTAACATGTTTTGTGTAATGCATATCCTATCATAGCAATTACTCCACCATAGAACTATTTCAGTCTTGAACACAAGTTTATGTGCTGTTACAGCACTGGTGCAGGACAATTCCCAAATTCAGTTATGTGAATGGTTTGCTGAAGTTTTATGATTTCAAGAAATACACCTTCTTGGCATATATCAAAGACTGAACCTAAGTCCCTCATCATACAAGATCCCCTTATCTTCTGCTGAGGAGCAAGGCCCTCAACTGCTGGCCATTACCACTAGAATGAAGGCTCACCTTAGGTGAAACAACATGCAGTAATAAAGAATGCTGGTGGGATGACTGGGATGTGACTCCTTAGAGACAGAAGGCCGTTTCTGCTTGAAGTAGGTCCTCCAGCTGCCACACTGGGATTGGGAGGAGACAAAGTTGTACATGCTTTTCTGCTCTTTGTATCAACTCTGTCACCTAGAGCAAGAAAACAACATCTCTTTAATTTTCTTATGCAGAAATTCATGAGGTTAATAATTGAGAGTTCAGCCCTGTGGCAAAAATTCCAACACAGCAGAAGCAGTATAATAAAAAAATACTCAGGAAGATATATTATTCAAATTGCTATTAGCATCCTCTGCATCTGCCTGTACATTTTGGTTCAGGTTCTGTAAAAATCTTGGAGTTCAGTGTAAATAAATAAAAAGAAACTCATTATGCTTATGAGAGCATAATGGCTTATCAAAGCTGATGTCTTATCAGAGCAGGCCTCCATTCTGAGAGTTTTGTTAAAAAGAACTGATACTGAGACAGCAGGTGAGAAGAGCATAGTGCAGTCCCATCTTAGAGCACTCAGAAATTCAGCAAATAAAGTTGGCTCCGAGCTGGACCAGTTGGGAGCTGTCCTGAAGGCATTCAGCTCTGCCATTTTTTCCCAGACTGCCTTCAGAAAATACAGCATTTTTCTACAGTCACTCACATTACATTGCTCTGAAAAAGCCTTCTTTCCCCCTTCTTTACTCTTGCCCCTGTAACAATACTTCCTCTCCTGGTGTTCAGCAACAGAATTAATACCAGTTAAAAAGGAATGAATTTCATGAGAGTATGGGCAAACTTTTAAGAGTATAGCAAAACCAAACTTTTTTGTTGGCTATAGTGCAGCCGCACAAAACATTTGGGTACTGTTCCTTCAAATCAGGATGGTCATGTTTGATTATTCAGTTATCTTGTTGTATTTTCAAGATGACATTCATGCATCTGTTTTCACTTTACTGTTTGCATGATATGTTACTCACATTCTTTCTCATTTCACTTAGAATACTAAATAGAATTTAGTAGCTCATTAGTGAGATCAACTGCAATATCTTGCCAAATAGCCTGTGTCCACTATAAATAAAACTTGCATAAACTAGAAAGGAGTATTATGCTTGTAAGAGAGTAGAAGAATAATTTATGCTACAACTAAGCACCTTGATATGGTTAGTGGTGTTTAGGTGACCATGAAATGTCCCTTGTGTAATTACGAAGGATATTTTTGTGTGATTAAGAAAATGAATGAAAATTAAATTTTGGGGGAGTACAGGTGGTATTGCCACTCTCTTGTAACATAATACATACTGATACGTGCATTATTTTTACCTACAATTACTTCAATGTTAGGGGCAGTTTTTATAGTAAGCTAGAAATTGAAACTTTTTAACTTCAGAATTGCCAGCAAAATATAATTCTTAAAAAAGGAACAAACCCAGAGAGGCAGTTAAAAACAAAATAAAAACCCACCCTACATGCAGTATTTCTGTTTCCCAGTGATCAAAAGAAACTGCTTGGAGAGTGATTAAAACAAAAATAATTGGGTGATTCTTCCTCTTTTCCCACAGACTAACTCATGAATACCTAAAACTTTCTGTGCCTGGTTTTGGCTGTTTGCTTATAAATTTTTCCTAGTTGAGAAAATTCTACAAATTATAGTACAGAGAAGGTACCATGTCAAAAAGTGAAGACAAGTGGAAAACAATCTATTTCCTTCAGTTTTAAACTGTAACAAATACGAGAGACTTTGGGATCCCAAGTCCAAATGCATTCACAAGTATACTTGAAATCATTAACTCTCATTCTTTGAGCTGAACTAAACTGAAGAAACAGAGGTGTTTATGACCACTTTATTTTAGAAGAAATACCCTTAGCACAACACAGTTAGTAAATGAGCATGTTCCTTTGGTTGAAATATTTATTCAGGCTGGTGTTTTTTCCTGCAATGCTGGTACCTCCTTTTCACTTGTATTTTTGTACAAGTCTGTACTTTCATTTTCTCTTTCAAATCTTGCCTCAGTTTCTAGCAGCCTCCAACTGAGACAGATATCACCCTTGAGATCTCTGCAACCACTTAAAAAGTGGCATTAGCACTCTACACCGAGACAGAGTGCAAGGAGCACAAGGAGCTGCTTTTCTGGTGACACAGTTGCAATGTCATCTGAGAGTGACAAGAGTTCCTGGAGAGCATGTAATTGTGAGTTCTACATTTTTTGTCTCGTATTCAGTTGCTGGAAAGTTCATTGCAGTGGCAGTGATCTCAAACCAGATTCTCTACAGAAGTTAATCAGTTTGGTGGCATTTCCCTTTGATGCCTCCTCTGCATCCAGAATGGATACTAGATCAAAGCATCAGACCAGAAGGTAGTGTGCACAGGGATGATGAGAAATGACAGTAAGCTGCCTCATGTAATGAATCTGTCATGCAGCACTGTTAGAGAACACTCAGTTCCAGTCCTTATTTCTCTCTTTTGTACAACAGTTGATCAAGATATAGTAGTCATATTAATGTCCTTAAGTAGATTTTCTGAATCTGATGGTGATAGAATATCACAGCACAGGAAACTGACTGCTATTGTTCACCAGTTTTATAGTAGTATTTCTGGAAAAAAAATGTTATTTCACTGAGAAACAAGAAGGAAATATCCAACTCTAGAAACTCATCTCTTCTTCAGTAAGGGGACAGTAATTTCTAAACCATTCTCATTTAGCTGCAGAATATTTTTACCACCTTACAGAGTGTGACATACACAGAATAACAACCAGCACCCACAGAAGAGGATAACTCTTCTGGACAAAAGAAGACTACACAGAGAGGAAGTACCATCTTCACTGTTGCCTCTAGAATGTATGACTCTTCAGAGGTGGGTCTTGGAAACCTGAGAGCACTCCAATGCAGCTGCCAAGTTTCATCTGTGGGATAATGTTTATGAAGTTTAACTAAAGTTAGAAAGGTTTTTCATTGTGAGGTGTCTAAGCAGAATTTAGAATTACAGCTGCCAAATCCTGTGATTATCATAGGCACTAATTGCCTTTTCTTAACAGCTAAAATCCACAACTTTTGAGTTCAGTTCAATTTGCAGGGAATTGTTTCAGTTCCTTTATAGAGATCCTCTTCTGATGTCACCTGGACTTATGACAACTCTCTGCCCTGTCATCCCACAGCAAGTCAGATGCTGCACCTTTTGGAGAAGCTCTTCTGTATCCTTGAAACCCTCTTCACTGCTGTACTCTTCTTTCTCTGTCCTGCCCTGAGAGGGAACCTCTGTTTCCTCCCTTGTGGTAGCTGCGCAGTAAAACACTGAAAAGGCTGCGGTGGGGGAGTTCTAGCATAAATCTACGGTATTTGCTTTTAAGTTAAGCAACTCTTCAGAGCTCAGGCTGGGAAGGATACATTTAAGCTACAAAGGTGGAGGAGACTGTGAAGAGACAATTGCACACTTTCTTCCCTTTATGGAAGCATAAGAGGTAGCATGAATAAACGTTGCTGTTTGGACCAGCAATAAGCTGCCTTTCTTGTTTGTCAGTCGCTTGCCTTCTAAATCACAGGTATATGTCTTTCACCACGATTTTGTTCTGTTTTGTTTTGGTTTTCCCTAAGTTTCAACATTTCTCAGAATCGGCCGTAGGAAATCCTTACTGTCTGCTATTTGTGGTGAGAATAAGTTCTGTGTTATATTTAGCACAAACATAGTCCTATATTATTATGTAACAACTGAAAGTAAAAGAGAACGGGGGCGGAGGGGGTGGAGCATCGCTGCTGTCACTAGTGCAGACTCTATCCTAACTTCTGTGCTGGCTTGCTGCACGGCTTTTCTGAGACTTGTGAGTATTTTACAGCTTTTAACATCCTCTTGGGTTCTCTTTCTTTCTTTTATTAAAAAAAAAATACAATGCTTAGCTTGCAATTGGTTTTGGTTAATGTTTTAACAAATTGTCTCGTAAGATTTGCTATAAATATAAAAGGCATAGCTTAAGTACTGTATTTAACCTTATACCTTGAACCTGTTTCTCTGTTTCTGCTGCGTGAAAGACATCAGCAAGTACAGAGAATTGGTGCTAGCCAGTGAAAATTCATCGCTGGTTCCTAAGAAACTCACACAGCAAACAGGAGGAAAAAAACAGGTATTGCTGTGACTGTGGTTTGCATAGCAAGGCAGAAATAAAAAGCAGGGAGAAAAGTTATTTACTGTCTTAGTGTATACACTTGAAAGAACATTAAATGCAGGCAAAGAGCTGAAAATCTTCAGTCAATTGGAAGCCTACTGAAAACAGTGATATGGAGACATCATAGCTGATAGCAGCGTAATAGGGAGTATTAGCCTGTTGTAAATTTGAGTAAGCAAATGCACTTTTGAGTGTGTTGTTAAAAATACTACTTTCCACCTAATAAAACTTAAAGGCAGGAGGAAAAGGAAGTGGGGCAGAAACTTGTGAAGGAATCTATTGTCAAAACCTGCAAAATTTCATCTGTGAAGGTCAGTATCAGGAAATTTGTGCTGTGCACAGCCAATACCTTGTGATTCCTTCTGTATATAGCAGGTATATTTATGCTGCTTTAAGAGTCTGCTCTTGCAGAACAAATTTGTGATTATAATTATCACAGTATGTTTTGATATATTTTCCAAATAGTCTTTAGCACAGCACTTCCTTTGCCTGTTATGATTATGTTCGTTTCTTTTTACAGTTATCAATTTATATGATGTACCAGATAAATGGAAAGGTATCACTTTATTATTTTATCTTGGAAGGAGATACTTCATTAGAGATCAACTTAGTATAAAAAAATTAGTTTTATAGATCAATAGAGGTATTCAATTCATTCTTTGGAAGCCTACTGGACTGTTCTAAAGTCTTTAAGAACAAGTAGCATGGCTTTATAGCCTGTCACAATCAATTCAACTCTACAAACTCAAACCGTAAAGGTCAGCTTTGCAAGCTCTTTAGAGTGCAACATTATAGGGAGGCAAGCAGCTCCAGGGATGGCATGATTAGCCATGAAGAGCTCTAGTGTGGTGCACAGGGAGGTTCTTGCACTGAGGAATCTGAGGGGAGCTGAGAGAGCCACCAGGAGCCTGAAGCTTAGGTGACAGTGGCTGACGGGACCTGGAGCAATGATGAGCAAGTCCCCTGCTCCGTGTGTAAGAGAAGGCCTTAGGGGGTGTGAGCCACCAGGGCAGGCAAGAAGGGTGTGTTGTGGCAGTCTGCACAGCAGCTAGTCAGAAGGGCTTGCAGGAAGGGCCCTGTCAGCTCAACCAGAGAGCAATGGTATCCATCTGGTGGAAAGTCATGGCCTCTCCAAGCTCTGCACCCACCATGAGTGGCACGGCTGCCCAGACAGAGCACCAGCAGGAACATACTGCCAGCCCAGTGTGAGGCTGCAGCTTGTAATATGGAGGATCTCCTATCCTCTCTCTGCTTGGCTGAACACAACAACTTAAGGGACAGAGGTCAACGGTAGCAAGTTCCTGCTTGGCACAGCCGGCATGTCTCCTCTGTGACTACTCCACCTTCCCAGGTGCCTTCACACAATAGGTATGAGACTGTGCAAGTGGAACCAAACAATAGTTCATCTAGCATGGAGGTGTCACTGAGGTTAAGTTAGCTTTTGCCTTGAATCAAAACAGTTTCCATAAACAAAAATATCAGGTCATTGTCATAGGAGACTTCTTTCTGACAGCAACAGAAGGCCCAATATGTAGACCAGGCCACTGCTTAGAGAAGTCTGCTGCCCCTCTGGAGCCCAGGTTAAAGTTGTGAGGAGAAAGTTTCCTACCCTGGTATAGCCCTTGGATTATTACCCACTACTGATTTTTCAGGTAGGCAGCAATGAAGTTGCAGCAAGAAGCCTGAGGGCAAGCAAGAGAGTCTTCTGGGCCTTGGAACAACTGGTTAATGGATCAGGAGCACAAGCAGTGTTCTCCTCTATCCTTCCAGATGCAGGGAATGATAAGAGAAGAAACAGAACGAGTCAGGAGATCAGTGCCTGGCTCTGAGCCTGGTGCCACCAGGTGAATTTTGGGGTTTTTGTTCATAGGTCAGTCTACATGACACCAGGCCTTCTGGCAACAGATGAAGTGTACCTGTCTCAAAGGGGAAAAATGATCTTAATGCAGGAGTTAGCAGGGCTTATTGAAAGAGCTTTAAACTAGATATGAAGGGGAAAAGGGGCAAAATGAGGCAGTAGATTGGAATTTAGCAAATGTGGCACTATCTACAAGAAGGGCTGAAGGAAGATCAGGGAACTGATCAGGCCGGTCAGTCTGGCATTAATTCCAGGGAAGGTTATGGAGAGGATCATCTTGAGTATCATCACGTGGCATGTTCAGAACAACCAGATGATCAGGCCCAGTCAATGTGGGCTTATGAATGGCAGGTCTTGCTTAACTAACCTGATCTCCATGACAAGGTGACCTGCTTAGTGGATGAGAGAACGGCTGTGGATGTGGTTTACCTAGTCTCTAGTAGAGTCTTTAGCATCATTTCCCACAGCATTCCCCTGGAAAAAATGGCTGCTTATTGCTCAGACAACCATACTGTTTCCTGGGTAAAAATACTGGCTGGATGGCTGAACCAAAAGAGTTGTGGTGAAAGGAGTTACACCCAGTTGGTGGCCAGTCACAGGTGGTAGTTCCCAGGGCTGTTTTGGACCAGTTCTGTTTAATATCTTTATCAGAGATCTGAATGAGGGGATGGAGTACGCCCTCAGTAAGCTTGCAGACAGCACCAAGTTGTGTGGGAGTGTTGGCTGGTGAAGGGTCTAGAGAGCAAGACTTATGAGGAGCAGCTGAGGAACTGGGGTTATTTAGTGTTGAGAAAAGGATGCTGAAGGGAGACCTTATGTATCTCTACAACAACCTGAAAGGACGTTGTAACAACATGAGTGTTGGTCTCTTCTCCTGAGTAACAAGAGACAGGACAAGAGGAAACAGCTGCAAGTTGTGCCAGGGGAGGTTTAGATTGGCTTTTGGAAAAATATCTTCACCAAAAAGGCTATCAAGCATTGGAACAGCTGCCCAGGGAACTGGTTGTGTCACCACACTGAAGGTATTTAAGATGTGTAGATCTGTGAATAGGGACATGGCGTAGTGGTGGACTTGGCAGCACTAGGTTAACAGTTGCTCCAAAATGATTCTGCGACACCCTGCTGTCTTCAGGAATGTTTGTATTGTCTAGGAAAAAGAATATTATGGTCAGATCAATTCTGATGATTCTTAGATGTTCAGTGAAAATAGGGGACAGAGGTACAAGCTGATGTGGAGTAACTGGGTAGTATGGGTAACACAGTGCTGGAATTTTTCTGAAGATTGGAAAGTTTCTTCTTACTTCTGCTGGCAGTCACTTCCAAGCCATGGCCAGTAATGAATCTGACACAAACCTTCCAATGTCAAGTCCAGGGATCTGTCAAAAGTTTCCTTCTGTGCTGAGGGAGTTCTGCATGCTGCAGCCAGTAGATCAGGGAAAAGAACAATCCAGAACAGCCCCTCTGTGAGACACATTGTTCTATCAAAATGATACGTTTTGTGGTACAAAGCAGATCACTGTTCTGCAGGCCAGTAGAGTGTTATTGCTTGCAGGGATTAATAAAGCACAGCACCCCAACCTTTCCTGCTGGAACAAACTTGCTAGTCTGCACAGAAGTATGTATTTTACTTCTTTTTGTTTTTTCCTTGACATGGTCTTGTTGCTATATCCTCTAGTTCATGACTGCACCATCAGTAGAAGCTAAAACCCTGGGGAGCGAATTGATGTTTTTCATGAGGTCATTCCATGGACTTAAAAACTCAGACTGGAAAATAGTGACTTCAAAGGTTATATTAACTACAGGAATGTAATGCACTGCCAATTCTCATTATTATAATACATTTTCAATATTCCACACCAAATTATAACATGTTTAGCAAAGCAAAAACACCTCAAATATGCCCATTTGCTGTGCATGCATGCTAAAATATTTCTAATTTTCAAAAGTATTCCCAAAGTAATTGCTCAGAAATGAAAGGGAGAAACCTCTCCTATCAATTATTTGTTAGCACCTATTCATTATTCAGAGAAATACGTATAAAGCAAAACATTCCTTTTTATCAGGAGTTCCCAAATTTAAAGAGATTCTTCTTACTCAACCTAGTTTTCTGATTCCCATTTTACAGGCTTTGATAGGACAGGATTCCACTCCAGGAATAAATTCTGACATATTAACAAACATGCTGATATAGCTCTCTTTGCAAAGACCAAACTCTGGTAGAACACACTGCTAATAGGTCCTTGTGGGAATATATGCTTAGAACTCCTTTTTGAGCTGGAGTTGAAAGAGATAGGACCATGTTGGAGATCCCAAATACCTGGACAGACAGATTAGTCTTTCACATACAAAAGGACTTCTGATTTCATATCAGTATTCCCAGATGAGTTTACTTTCTCACTGCTTCTTTGTCAAACACTAAGCCTTAGCCAGGGGTGTCCACCTCAAAGGTTCCTGTCTACTGAAGGGTCCTCTGTTCTTGCTGTTCCCATGATGGGTATGACGATCCCATGCTCAGAATGAGCCTGAAGGAAAAGAAGAAAGAAGTCAGAGATAAGAGAATCATATTTCGTTCAAACTGCCTGCAATGTATCAGTACAAGCAAAGATCCCACTTGGCCAGGGCTGAGTACCACCTTTGAGATACTATTTTGTACATCCCTGTGAGGGTTCTAGCCTGGGATTTCCTCCACACCCTTTAGCTGACATGGAGCCTTTTCTCCACCATCTTTCGGAACTTATGGGCATCTGGGGCTAGATTTTTATATCATGACGACAATAAAAGAATTTAGGCACCTCAGCAGATAATAAAAGCTTTCTGTCTTCCATTCATAAATTAATGTACTAGTGTAAAATAAGAAGACTCTTACCTTTTTTAGCCAAGAAATTAGTGAAGAGCAGCAGAAATATTTGGAAGCCAGCAGGAGATGTGCAATATAATTAAACTGTTGTCACTGCTGATAGGTTATTATCAGCACATAACAAGATATATGCATCGTTACAAACCATCTTACAGTATTGCGTGCTATAACAGATGAGGTATGTCTTTAGTGGCAGAACAGGGTGATAACTCAGATATTCTTGCCATTATAGCTGCTATAAATTGCAAGTTAACAGTTTAATAGTTTATCAATTAACTCAAGTGCCATTGCTTAAAAATTCTTTATGAAAAAATGGTTGATTTTTTTCACCCATGGAGAAACTGTTTCTAAGACCCTGCTTTATTAAAATACCTGTAGACTAGAAGGGTTGCACTCTGTGACTGTTAAAAAAATCTTCCAGCAAAGTTGCTAAGCCAGTCCACCCATGATTAGAATTTACCAGTTTTTTAGGGTGCTCTTTTGTAAGTATAATTTAGTGGCTGTAAGTTGTATTTGAGCAGAGGAATCACCATATTCTAAACCACTAGCCAAAACTGGTTCACACTCCACCTTTCCATGGCTTCAGTCTCTGCCAGAAGGCTAGGAATGTCAAGTGCTCAGTAATTTTCTTCCATGGAGTTTTTGCTATAAATAAGGACAGTGTAGAGAAATTTATTGTCTCAGCTGGAGAAAAGACTTGAACTCATCAGGGATGTCAGGTCACCATCTGCCACATATCCTGTTTGTTGCAGATACGAAATATGAGGATGTAGTTGTTGAGTTTCTGATCTTGTGAACAACTCTTGCAGTAGAAAACTCATTTTATGTAAAGCAATGTCGTGGTTTAAGCCATAAATCAGCCACGCAGTTTGTTCTCTCACTTCCCCCTTTTTCTTCCCTCTGCTCCTGGAG
>JANRGW010004506.1:0-29597 GCA_024733675.1 Psilopsiagon aymara | reverse complement strand
TCTTTGTGTGCGGCCATCCAGCCAGTTCTTTATCCACTGAGTGGTCCACCTATCAAATTGATGTCTCTCCAACTTAGTGACAAGGATGTCATGTGGGACAGTGTCACATGCTTTACTGTGCACTCAAAACCTCTAGGACATCCACCAGTTGTGTCAGGCATTGTGAACACCTACCCACAAGGCACTTCTATGTCATCTTTCTATGTTGCTTTCTGTTGACAAAAAGTTATCTATACTGATATTTAATATACAGACACTCTTTAACATGGCAATTACACATGAACCCAATACAAGCTTTTTAATGACATCTCATTTAACTAGGTGGAAAAAGGTCTAGCTGGAGTCACTATGAAGAATTAGATATTTTTGATACAAGGGAACTAAGCCAGTACATAACTAAAATGTATGATTCCCCCAAAACTCTTAATCTAATAATCAGCAAAATTTGTAATGCTCACAGAGACATTTGTTTTGTTATGAAATGTACTGAAGACAGAAGCCAAAGTCTTTATCTGTCCGTGTCTGCATGAAACTTTTTATTTCATTTGGTTTGCTTTGTTCTGCTCATCTTTTTCCTTTAAGACAGCTAAAAAAACAAACCAAACCAAATCAAACCAAATCTAAACCAAACCAAATAAACTTTGGGTATTTTTAGCTTTACTTATTCATAAGATGGAGATAGTCTCGAATTTCCATTGTCTAATGTAGGGAGTTCCACTACCCTAGTAAGAAAATATATCATGTGAGGTCATTTTGTGGTGACTTTGCAATCATCCATTACAGCTTTAAAAAGCTCCAGCAGACTATGAGGGAGCAGAACTTTTTGGATCAGAAATGCAAAATACCAGATATTTTGCTCTTAGTATTCATTTACTAACAGAGCACAAGCAGTGGAGTAAAAGAGAGATTAAAATTAGCAGCGACTGATACCATCTGAGGACAATGTTGGTGACTCATATCTTTGCAAAGCAGCAGCAACATAAATGCATCAATGTTCTCTTAAAGAAGAAACTGAAATTTCTGTTGCATTTTCCAAGAACACTGCCTAATGCTAGAAGAGGTTTTAGCCCAAGTTAGCTAAATGGGATAAAATTCAGAGACCTCATAAGAGTTAATAACTTTCTGATGAGATGCCAGGCATATATGAAGAATGTAGTTCTCCTCCTCTCCCCTCTCCCCCTCCATAGGTGTATTGCAATCTATTAATATGAAAATTTCAAAGTGCCTCATCTTCTGTAGGACTTTACCTCCAATTATTCAACTCAACCTTTTTCTATTTTTCACTGTGAAGAGAAGAACAAAATAAAGAAGAGGAACTCCTGAAGTATATGAACTGGGAACAGCGGCAACATTGAGGTTTGCTCTGCAATCCTTTACGAGCTTAAGAGCTTTTAAACATCTTGTCAGCCTTAGGTTTTATCCAGCTTCCTCTGGAGATGGAGCTTGCCATGAACAGTTACCAAAGGGGAGAATTAGGAACATTTGTTCTTCAAGTATTCTTCGTAATTGGGTTTGATGCTGTCCAATGCTTGATACAGTGTAGATAATAATTAAGTACAAAAAAACCTATTTCATCTGCTTTTTTCAAGCAAAAAAAAAAAAAAAAAAAAAAAAAAGAACAACCCTGGTAGGTTTCACAATCAAAACTATAATCTTTCTTAAGCACGCAAATTAACAATTGAAACATCTCAACAATAGAATTCTGCTAATCCCTCCACAGGAGAAAATTGGTTATCTGCCTACAGCACCAATTAACCAAACAAAAGCTGTTTAAAGCAGAAAAGTAGACAGAAAATTTACTAGGATTGAATTGTTTTACACCCCACATAGACAGACCCTCCCACTGTGGAGCTGGATTTAGTTTATTTTGTGTGAGCTAGCTGCTGCAAAAGGTGTTGGGTTGAGACCAGTGGGAAATGAAATTAATGGTTTGAGGAGTTAGAGCATGGTCATTGCAAACTAGAATCCCATGTCCCACTCTGCCTGTGAACTTCAGCAGGAGATGAGAATAAAATTACAGTCCTCTGCAGCATTTCTGGCTCTTCCTTTTTCAATGCCTCTTGCCATCCAGTGTTAGAGACAAGATAATGAGCTAGGTGGACTACTGGTCTCATTCAAGTTTCTATTTCCTTAGTCCAAATATTTTTGTTTGCCATCAAATAGGATCTCATGTTATGGTTCTACAAATCTCTGTGTGAGATTTATGATGGTGCGTCAGCTACCCCTGACATCCAGTAACACAGTTATGCAAAGTTCAGAAAATAACTAACATAGACCACTATGCCATATTTGGCTAAGTGTATTATCTCTGGGTGTGGCCAATCTGAGTACTAACATGTTCTAAACTGTGACCTACCTGAGGGGAACATCCAAATCATTGAAGCAGGTGGTTCTGGGAAGAGGCGTGTGAAAAAACTACACATACAGAAACGCTGCACAACTTGGCTGTCTTCCAGTTTCATAAAATCAGGGAAACATCATTTGTGCAGGTGCAATATAACTCATTTTGGCTGTGTGTGAAAATAAAACTTTCATTCAGAAAGCATTACTTGCTCCAACATGATTTTGCTTGGGGATGGAGTGTAGCTGAGGGAGAAGATATTAGCATTCTGGAACAAGCCTACAAGAACACACATAAAAAGAAAAAAAAAAAAAAAATAGAAAGCTGAAACGTTTCTTAAAAGGAAAATACTGAAATAATTAAATTTACCTTTTTAAGGTCTTTTTAATTTAGTACAAAAGAAGTTAAAAAAAGAAAGGGTAAATGACAGCTCTGGAAATTGCAAACTTCTGTCTGTGGAATGAATATAAAGCAAAAAATTCCAATGCATCTTCCTCTTCCTCTTTCTTCTTGTCCCTTCAGCTTGTCTTCAGCTGTCCTAGCTGATCTGTTGTTACTCTGCTTCCCATCAAAGTAAAATAGGAATATTCCTCTTTGGATTAGACACTTTGACTCAACATTTTTGCAAGTGGATATCATCATAGCTGTACCTACGGCACTTATGTACAATATATGAATTGGCTTTACTGTGAATTTGCAGCTAATACCTCCATAGTATATGACTGCTTCTGCACAAGAATTCATTTGATGTAATGAGAATCCAGAGTCTTCAGGGTAAACTACATATCTCCTGAGGAACATGATTTAAACTCATGCAAATTGAACAATAACATTGCAAGTTCTGGGTAATACCTTCCTGTTATTTAAAGGATCATTTTGCCCTCATATCCATATGCTCAGTTTTGAAAGTGCCAAAGTTCATCACTTGATCTGATGAACAGCTTAAACCACAACACCTAGTTATGAGAATATCTTACATCAACTGGAAAGCCAGGCTTGAAGGAATGGAATGCTTATGTACCAATGTGATTTTAAAGAACAGACTGTTGTTGATTGTGAATTACACAAACTAAGCTGTGCTTGAAAGTTCTGGAAGGCTGAAGTCCAGTTCTACCTGCCCAGATCTCTGAGATTACCTACCCAGGCATATTATTGCTTCTCTTGAAATACTGATAATTTTTTATTTCGCCTTATGATCTGAAAGTAAAAAAAAGAAATATTTTGGTTCCCTCACCCTGTAATCTTCTTCATGTATTTTGAAATCATGGGTGCATCATTATATATTTCTAAAGGAAGCCCAACTGAAATGCCTATAACTGAATCTGACAGTTAGAATTCCATTAAACAATGAGGTGCATTTAGGAAGCCAGAGAGAGAAAACACATTTAATAACCTAGAGGCTGGGTGCAACTTCATGTTGCTTCAAAGTAGTTCCTATTTTAAATCCTAGTATTGCTTGAGGCCAAAAACTGACTTTATTACATTTCAAAATGAAAAAAAAAATCCCATGCACCTGCTTTTGTAACAGACTTTAAAAAAAATAAAAATTACTGACACTTATAGAAGGAATACATTGTGTAGATCATATATGTCATCAGTTTAACAACAAAAACATGATAATTCATTCTCTGAGCAAAAAGAAGCATTGTGGTTCAACCTACATTGGTTTATTGAAACAATAGTACATTAAAAGTGGTTACAACTCTACACTATAAAGTGAAACATATGGGTTATCTTCCCAGCTCTGCCACTTTAGGACAGATCTCCCCAAAAGACTTTGTTATTAAAATGCAAACCATAGTGAAGGTTAAATATCTGTGGCCAGGTCAGAAAGAAATGCACTCTAATACAGAAAGTCACATTTATGTGAGATTTATACTCTTAACTGCAAGGCCCTTAAAAGTATTCCAGACTGAACCCGCCTTATTTGCAGGTAATTTCATGAAGAAAATAATCTGAAAAGTTTGTGGCTTTATTAGAAGCATACACTGCTGTCTCATAAAAGATTGCAAAGCTGGGCCAGAGAAGGAAAACTGCATGAGAGGATACTCATTTAGTTTCCAGAAAACTTATCCTTTAGGACAGAATGGTTTATATGTGCAGAGGAGAAAAGAAGGTTTTCCATCTTTTCAGTTCTACACACCCTGAGGGCTGGCAGAAATTATGAGTCTTCTCTGTTTGCTAAAAGAATGGGAACAATCAAGGGTTTATATTTCAGTGAAATTCTGGTAAAAGCCACTTAAAAATTCTCATTTTAAAATTTCTTTTCCCTTATTTTAACTGCACTTTCCACATGTATTTTCCAGACTGAAAATAATTTAAACAATTTTGAGCAAACAGTAGCAAACTATTCTACAGGGCACAATGTGATATACACTCACACACACAGACACACAAATGTTATATTCATAGATATTGTTACTTTGAGACAGCAATATAGTATACAGTGCTGGAACATTCCAACAATACAGGCATGTTTTTTCATGAGTCAGTGAAAACTGTTTACATCTGGCCAAGATGCCAAGATTTCAGTGCAAAGATTTATCCATTAAGTACTCCTGGCTGGAATTCACATGTGCACAGTGTTTAATATACAAGGGGAATGAAACATCTGACTCTGAGATTTATTAATTTCACGTAAGAAAACCAAGAAATTTTTATTTGAGAACTCTTGTGAAACGTGGTCTGTGAGGATCAAATAAGATGGCTAAATTATATGTTATGCATATTTAAATGCACACATCTTAAAAATCACATTTCTCTTACTACAGAAAACATAAATCACACAATATTAAGCTGAAAACACAATACTGTTAGGATACTTTTGAGTAAAAAGTAGGCAAAATGCATCTAAATATGTCCAGGGTATTCCTACAATCTGTGAACACATCCAACATATTTCTACACTATTTTTTGCCCTGTTTTGCATGGCTAGAACAACCACAGTACCAGGTAGCCATACTTCAACTTTTACATTTGATAAAGCCACTGTGAGAAGACAAGTAAAGGCAAAAATAATCGAAGCAAAGTTGTGACCTACTGTGAGCTGGCACATGCTCTGGGCTCAGTTTCCACACGAGACAGCCACTGCAAATTACTGCCTAACCCAAGCTCAAAAAACACTAGCAGTGATTGTGGTCACACAGGAGACAGATTGAGGTGATTAAATTTTTAAATTTAACCTGTCAGTTTGTTTTAGCTACAGAAACTACTGACCATAGGGTTTGTTTTTTTTAATATTCAATATTTAATATTATTTTTCCAGCAAGCACACAGTTAAATTGTCAGGGCTTCATTTACAACCCTCAGAACAATAGATGACCTAAGTAAAACTGTGTGCTATCCTCCAGATGTTATGTTCACTGAAACACCTGGAAGAGCCACAGGAGAGAAGTAAGAATGACCGCTGCATTTGCAAAAGTAGCAGCTGTAAGTTCAGCAGGCAGAATTCATTGCCCTACCTTCAGCACCTACCAGTTCCATGCTTTCTGAATTTATTAAACCCTTAACTTAGATGACCATATAACTATCAATATGTTCTGTTTCCTGTGGAAAAAAAATCCTAGTGGTTCTTCCCTTCCTTCAAGGTAAAATACTATGAAACCACATTTGTAGCTTTTAATTCTCTGTTTAGTGCTTACCTGACTTCAGAGGCGCACCTAACTTCCTTGCTGGTTACACATTTTCTCTTGCCTCTACACTGTGCTTCCATCAACCTTCAGTTTTATATGAGGACATGGGAAAAGTAACAAAGCCATATTCCATCAAGAATTGTTTGAAAAGAGATATGCTATATACCACAACATTAGTAAAGGGGCTTGAGTTAGAGGTACACACTCTTCTAATTTAACAATAGGAATTAACAGCAACAACTTAAAACTTTGTATGAAATTTTCATTAAATTGAATAAGTGGTACTGACAGTGAGATTGGTCTTCATGACCCCAGTGTCCTATTTTTTCTGTACATTACACAACATCTCCATTGCTTCTGCTATATTAAAAGCGCTTAGTCTGCATGGAAGGTTTAATGCACTGAAACATACTAAATAGGTACTTTAGATACTTTATAGAGGCTAGGTATAACAACTCTTAAAAGTAAAGATTAAAATTTTTCTTCAGATCTATGTAAAGCAGAGTCAATGCCTTGGCTTCAGTGGAGTCCCTCGGGTCTTACAGAGTTTCTCAAAGATTCTATCTATAAGAATTTTCCTAAAATCTCATGGTTTATTTTTTAAACCTTTTTAGAGTGGCATGGTCCCACAATTTCACCTTCAAATTACTTCATTTACTGATCACTGGTTTTGCTTACTTTTAAAAAAATGGATGTCAACATGCATACTTTTTTGTTGTTGTTGTTGTTACTAGTATATACTTTTTCTCATCTCTTTTCCCTGTTCCTAGAAACCAACCACTCACATGATTCTGAGTTTTGCTCTATCCTCTGGCTCTCAAGAAACAAACCTATCTCTTGGTTCCCAAATGTTCTGTCTTTTGTTCCTTGTGCATATTGTACAAGAGAACTGTAGGAAAAGGCCCTGAGCATAGAAAAAAATGTAAGTCAGTCATAGCTAAATAATGCTGTGTGAACAATTATGTATGATCATTTATTCCACTGACACCTGTGGCCATTAGGATTCCCTCTGTTTGCCAGTGTCTGTGAGAAGGAAAATGAGCCTGTAGAAATTTGAAAGTAGGTAGGTGCCAGCCATGTAGTCTATTCCCACTGCAATTACTGTTCCAGTTTTTGCCCTATTTAGGCATGTTCAAAGACTACAGTCTATTCAGATAGTCTTACTGAAATTAGTACTTTTCAATATAAGGCTGTTAGATTTCAGCCTTCATTTAGTGGTTTTATTCTGTCCTGTTGAACAAGTTGCCACTAAAAGAACAAAACCACCACAAAGACACTAGCTACTGGGCTGGGCACTTCATACTTCAATATTCAAACAAAAAAAAAATATCAGCTTAGAAGTTTGAGCCCAAATTGTTCTGAATCAAGCTAGAATTCTGCAAACAAACTGGGGCAAAACTTTGGGAAGGATGCAATTCTAATCTTTTATTTTCAGAACAATTTCCACTTTTTAACTTAAATTCATTAATTTTAACATTGATATAAATTTAAAAATAAAAGGTGTTCTGTGAAAACTAGAACTGCAGTGACATAATTCCAATAGAATTAATTTCTTTTTCCACTCTTACCTGGAAAGATAACAGCAGTGCTGTGGCTGTTCTGCAGTTATACATGAACTTGGATGTTCTTACGCATGCAGCCTGACAGGAATTGTGGCTGTCGAGCAAAACATGTAGTGGATGAGATGTTAGATCTGCTCCCTTGTCTTCAGCAGTAGCCCTAATTTTTGTATCACCCCCTACCTGGATATGAGTTTTCGGAGAATTTATAGGAGCTTCCTTGTTTCTGAAACATGTATCCTTCTTTCACACCTGCTTGATATAGACAGATAAATTACTGCCAAAGTAGGTAGGCAAGAACAGAAATACAGAGGACAAATACCCTGATCTTGTATCCTTTGTTTCTGTATCTTTCAGAATACATTTATTGTTTTAAATACAAATGTTTTCACATTTTTTGGCTTGACTAAGAAATCAGTATATGTATAATATAGGCTGGATCACTTTCTGGCATTCCATCAGAAACATTCCTTGGAATCCACTGCAGCTCCATCCAAAAGACCAGTAACTCAAGAAATTTTTCTTGAGAGTCATTACCCTCCAGGTGGGTTTTTTTTGAGTGTTAATAGACGAATGTAAAAAAACTTCCTGCTCATGTTCTATGGCTCTTGTCTGGGCTAAACCTAACCTGTAGCTAAAAGGAAAACTTCTCTCTGATGATGGATTAATGGTCAGTTATCTTTGGTAAGCTGTAAACAAATTTATAAATATGAGAAAAGAAAAAAATACCTGAACCTAATTGGCTAAGAAATCTTTACATTTTCATGCTTCTCTTTCTTCTTCTTTCTTTGAAATAAAGTAGTATTTAAGAGTATAAAAAAGGACAAAGACACATACTCTTGAGAAATGTTCGTACATGACAACACTGCTAAGGATTTATGTGACTTTAGAAGGGTTTCCAGTATTTCCCTGAAAAACTTAACAGCTTTTTCATTTGCAGAGCAGTTTGCAGAAATATCCCCAGCAGAGGGAGTGGCTCATCTGTTTGTGATGAAGTCTCAAAGATTAGCAAAAGCAAATTTTTTACTTTTGTTTTACACATGAAAAATAGTGTTAAATACAGTAATTTACCTAAATGCCCATTAAAAAAGCATTTTACACTCTCTCTTATCAGTATGAGTAAAAAGCATAGTACAGTGTCTACAATATGCAAGTAGAGTGCCAAAAAAAAGTCCAATTCACATAGTGAGTTCCAGGAGTGTGTCTTGTGTTTTTCTTGCTTTGTGCCTCACTTTTTCATTGCAATTCACTGCATACAAAGCAGACGTGAATATAAATATTTTTAGCTCACTTATCTTGCTAGCATGTTGTAATTTAGACAAATTGAATATCATTAGCAAATTAAACCTCTAGGCCCAACATTTCTTGGTATAAAACAGTACTTACAGATGAGCTTTAGTGGGCTTATTTTGATTGATTTTGCTGAATATTTGAGCTAGGAATTTTAAATAGATGCACGATTTAATTGAGAATGTTAGTTTGAAGGAAAAAGTGATTTTTAGTTGGTATTTAATCTGTTGCTTTCAGCAGTATTAAAACTGATGTCAATAACACAACACAGGAAAACTTGATTACCTAACAGGCCAAGGTGCGACCACAACAGTTGTTCTCTTTAAGCCAAAGATCATCGGCCAGTAGTTATTTTGTGGTCACCATATTCCCCTCAGCTTTAACAGCATGGAAGGAGCTTCAGATTCCTTCTCATTCTAGAAACACACTTCATAAATCAATACCTAGGTATTTAATAACAGCACTCTTCTGCACTCCTGTGTGGCATTGCATGTCCCATTCTGATTGTTGTGAGTTAATGGGACAGGGTCCACTAACAAGAGTATTACCCCACAAGGGAAGCCAGGGATCTTGCCAGTATAAAATACCTCTTGGTTGATGACTCAGGACTCTCCTTCAACGGCCCATTTCCCTCAGGTAAGCAAGAGGGAACACATAGTTGCATTAAAGTGAAGAAAGGGCATTGTGCTCAGTTGTACGGGGTCTGGTTGCAGCTAATTTACACTGAGCATCCTGAGGCCATTTAGGATAGGGATATATCCTGGGGCCCAGGTCCCCAGTTTCAAGAGTCCCAGAAGCCTATCAGTCTGTCAGTAATATGGTTTTCATGGCAACCAGCTGTTTCTCCAAATACTCAACTCTTTGTGTATCTGGAAAAAGAGTTAGGCAAATTCTTATATAAATCATTTCCATGCACATTACATACAGTGTTGCTCTGTTAATCTATGTAATGCATTGGTTTACTGTGTATGTGCAAAGTGACATTATATCTCATGTGCTGTTGGTCAAAGCTGGGAGTTTGATTTATCGGTGTGGGACTGTAGAAGCTCCCTGGTAGTATTACCTCAAATAAGGGTCAGCAAAACAGCCATCTTGGACTTCTGGAAAGGCAGCTTTGTCTGTTTTAGGAGACTGGTTGACAGTTCCTTGGGAGGAAGATCTGGGGTCAAAGGAGTCCAGGAAGGCTGGACATTCTTCAAGAAGGAAATCTTCAAGGCACAGGAGCAGGCCATCCTCATGTGCTGCAAAATGAGCCAGCAAGGAAAGGAGAACAGCCTGACTGAACAGAGAGCTTTGGCTGAAACTCAGTGAAAACAGAGTTTATGACCTTTGGAAGAAGTGGCAGGACACTCAGAAGGACTACAAGGCTGTTTCGAGGTTACGCAGGGAGAAAATTAGAAGGGCCAAAGCCAATTAGACCTTAGTCTTCCATAAAAAAACATACAAGCTGCCTAAAAGACAGTAAAAAAATGTTTCTATAAATATGTAGCACTGGAACAGGTTGTAAATGTTCCAGTTATTCCAAAGAAGTTGCAAATGCTACACCCCTGGCAGTGTTAAAAGCTGGGCTGGACAGAACCTTGGGCAACACAGTCTAGAGTGAGGTGTCCCTGTCCACAGCAGGCGGGTTGGAACTAGATGTGGCCAGCAGAACGAGGGAAGTGATCATGACCCTGTACTGGGCACTGGTGAGGCTGCACCGCAAATACTATATTCAGTTCTGGGCCTCACTACAAGAGAGACATTGAGGTGCTGGAGCAGGGCCAGAGAAAGACAACAAAGCTGGTGAAGGGTCTGGAGCACAAGTATGATGAAGAAGAGCTGAGGGAACTGAGGTTGTTTAGTCTAGAGAAGGCTCAGGGGGACCTTCTTGCTCTCTATAGCCATCTGAAAGAAGATTGTAGTGAGGCTGGTATTGGTCTCTCCTCCCAAGTAAAAAGTGATAGGACAAGAGGAAATGGCCCCAAGTTGTGCCAGGAAAGGTTTAAATTAGATGTTAGGAAAAGTTTCTTTACGGAAAGGGCTGTCAAGCAGTGGTTGACAGGCTGCCCAGCAAAGTTGTTGAATCACCATCCCTGGAGGTATTTTAAGATGCCATGTAGATGTGGCACCTAGGGACATGGTCTAGTGGTTGAGTTGGCAGTGCAAGATTAATGGTTGGACTCAATGATCTTAAAGGTTTTTTTCCAACACAAACAATTCTGTGACTGTATGACTATGAAAAACCCTAAGATCACTTGTTCCATTTAGTCATTAAAGCTTAACTCATGACAACCTTGTTTGAAACCACAGCCCATACACTGACAAGGAACATAAGGGATGGCTGGAGCCACATGGGGGGTGTTAGTAAACATGGAGAATCTTTACACAATCATAATTGAAACTGGTTTGGATCTCCACACTTGGTCATTTCGTCAGTCTGCTGCAGTACAATTATAACATATACTCATGAGTATTCATATGAGTCCATCCTTCAATTTTCTACTTTAAGTAATCCTGTCCTGTGGAAGCATAAGTTTTGTGGGTATGGCTTGACATAATTTCTTAAAACTGTATTTTCTTCTTTTTTTTTTTTTTTTTTTTTTTTCTTAACACTTCTTCCTAAAGCAGCAGGATCAGGTTTATAACAACTTTACCCATGATGGACAAATACAATCTATAATTTTAAGAGTTTTCAAAAAGACTTTGATCCACTTAACTGATTAAAAATAATCCTATTGGGGAAACCACTGATGTGATAATGTTAGCTGCTTGTTCCTAGCACTCCTGTGGGATTACCATGGCTACAATAGGACCTTCATATACATCAGGAAGCATGTAAAGTGCAGTGTGGTTAGGAAGGAAAACATTGACATGAAAACACTGAAGATATTGAGTCAATACCTGGGCTATAGCTGAGGAACAAGAAATCAAGAGAAAACTCTCAACATTTATGTTTCCACAAGAACTGTGACCACTCTTCATGCCTAGCTTTCTGGCAGAGAGTAGTGGATGTTTACAGCACTTGGAAAATGGCTTTCCAATCCACCACTAAACTTGTGCATGTCTGGACTATAGAGAAAACTGAGCCATACTCATCTTCCTCATTTCACCATGATATTTCCCTCTTCACCCAGACAGTAGGGACAGGTTACAAGAACCTTTGTGCCCCAAGGGGCACGGTAGGGTAGAACCTCTAAAGATGCACTCTGCCATGCTTATGGTTTATAAAATAGATTAAAAATAAAAGAATAAAAACATGTCTCTGACACATTAGAATACCCTATGTTCTCAGCAGGTACTGTGCTGCATAGAACAGGAATGTGAGCTTTAGCATATAGTGGAAGATATAAAAGGAATCTCTGTACCCCTTTCCAAATTCAAGATGTTAAGAAATCCCCTACAATCTCGGTATATGCAATTTTCATTCTAAAACCTGAGCTGATTCTTCAGCTCCAGTCCCCTAGAGATAATGTTTTCCCTTCAAACCCCTCAAGATCCATACTTCCTTCCTAGCTTCATGGGGCTACTCTCATACTTTCTGACCATAATATAGGAAGAACTGACATATCTTCACCATTTTGAGTTACAGAAGAGAGAAAATGGAAGGGCATCAGTCTTTTCATGACACAATTTATGCACAAAAGTCATTATTTTCAAATATGGTTTCCAGAAGGGAGAGGACAGCATCTTGAAGTGGATAAGCTTTGGGAGATCTTGCACAGGTTTTCAGGTTTTGGAGAAAAAAATGAAAAAAGGCAATAGAGAATTTGCCTATCTTACTAATTTTGTACTACTATGAGCATTGAAATTAGTTCTGGGAGCACAGAACAAGTACAGATCTGAGCAGATGCCATTGATACTACAGACAGACAACTTGTAAGGCAAAGACTTACTCAAAGAACAAGCATCAGAGGTTTTCTTCTTGGGTCACAGCACTGGATATCAGATAAACTGTTTTATAATAAAGAGTTGTGGTAGTTTCTGGCAAAATGTGTGTTGGCTCAAATACAGTTGACTGTAGCAGTCAGGAAAAGAAGGCGTTCCAGCATGAAACAGGCAGGTGTACAGTTCTTTATCACCCACCTTATTCAACACCCATCACCATCCTACGACTCACTCATTGCTTTCTGTCAATATAGTTGTGTCCTTAAGGGAATGTTAGGGAAAAAGCAAATGTTTCAAGCAGGCTTTCAAAATGCTCATCAGGCATACATGCTGGGTAACAATGTCAGTACAGTACTTCTGCATTGGCAATACAGAAGAAAACCCTATGAAAGGCAACCCTAAGGAACAATAATATTGATGTCAAGTGATGACAGTTTGACATTGATGCTCATCATTGATTTTGGTTGGCCAGGAATACAATATTTAGGAAGAGGGCTTGTAAAGTTCCCACTGCTTTAATGTGTCTACTAAAATGCAGCAACTGAAACACAACCAGTGCTCCCAGCAGCTAGAAGATTTGACAGTCTTTTGGTGTGGCTGCTGAGAGATTACTTGTGGACAGTAAGAAGTGCATCAGCAATAAGCACGACCTAACAGACTTGGAAAGCTTCCCAAGGACTTCAGGAGATGAATATACTCCTCTCCAGAGCTCCTCCTATGGCACTCCAAATTTGCAAGCACCATTTTTCATTAGTCTCCCCAAACTCACTGCTCTTCCCTACCATGATACCTGTCTATTCAGAAATACTTCCAAAAGCCTGCAGAGCTCTTTTGCATGCAAACACAGTGGAATGGCATCCTGTAGACAGCCTGCTAAGTACTCATTCAGGCAGAACTTACGAAAGACACATAACTTAAGACCCTTAAAAGGGTCACTCTTTCTGAGTGTTGTAGATATACAGACACTACCTGATCTCTTCCTTTCAGTTGGGAGCTCTTGAACCATATTGTGAAGGATTTTTGAACCAAAGGATAGATGGAGTTGTCAATTTGCTTCAGTTTATATATGCAGTTTATGGTTTAGGCTTGGCTCTACAGATGCCATAACAATCAAAAGTATTTTGCAAACTTCCAAAAAAACTACAACAGTAGTCCTTTGAGTCCTTAAGCAAAACTCAAAACTACACTTTTGGTTGATTTTATTTCCAGCTCATCAGAGTATTTTCACTTAATTACCAGATTTATGCTGAACAAGCTCATGTAACCTGTAGAGCTCTAAAATTTCCACCTAATGCACAAAAATATCTATTTTCACCAGCTCTAAACATTCTGCCTTCCAAACATAAAACTTTTTTTGCTGCATTAAGGGAGAATGAACACATGGAACTTTCCCTCACAGTGAGTTCTTCAAGTTGCATAAAGACTTTCCCAAGCAGAACCATGTAAACTCAAATTTCACAATCGAAAAAAGGGCAGGTTTAACGTCATTACCAATTACAATATCTTTGATGACTCCATAGTAGTCATAGATAAAATCAGGTTAGGGAAAACAAGTTCATGTCTTCTGAACTGCAAAGTGCATAACAATTACTTACTAAACAATTAAAAATTATTAATTATACCACTGGATGTAGGCCTTGCAGGCCCTAAAGAATATGCACTGCTTGCACTTGTATATGATCATTAATCAAAGTCTGTTACTGTAATTTTAATGAATGTTTATCTTATTTTCTTTGTGTAATCCAATTACTTTTGTTTTTTTAACCATCGTCAGGGATCTCTTTGTCTCCGGCATCCTGCCAATCAACCCTCTTTAGATGTGAACAATTCAATTCATTATCATTAAGTTTCTATTTTTAATCCCACTTCTGGGGGAACCATTGAAAGAAAATCCAGGAACAGAAGTCCTTGCACAGCAGGGGGAATGAAATGTGTTCTGAACACCTGAGCAATTATGTGCAACAGTTCTCCAGAACGGTACACTAATGTCTTTCTAAACTTGTACCACATTAACAATTAGATCATCTGTCATTTCTGCTTTAGTATTAAATTAATTGCAAATTGACTTTAGGATTGAGAAAAAAAAGTCAAACTGCTGCAGTGAATTTAAGCATTTTGCGTTTGTTTATGTTTTGACACATTGCACCTGTCCAAATAATTTCTGTGATACAGACACCATAAGTACAATCCCAGCTGGTTATGACAGCCCCTTGTAGTAAAGGCAGGAAAAATCAACCCACCACATTTAGTGAACAAGATATTTATAAGACCTGAAGATATTTTCATGAGACATGCATACAACCAGGTACTACATAGCAAACAAACAGCAAACAAACCAAAACAGACAGAAACCAAACAACAATTACTTTTAGCAAGTGATCTAGGATGGTGAGGACTTAATTACAAGGGCAAGTATTTAAAAGCATAAATAAAAATACAGAATTAATTTTAGCAAATCAGAGACTAGAAGACTGCCACAATTCCCCAGAACTTTTGGAGCAAACATGAAGCAATGGAGAAGTAGAGCAGGATAACCAAGGACTCTTCATTAACTGGGGAAAAGAAAGAAAAGACAATCAGCACCAAAGGCTTAGGTCCTGAAATCAGAACAGCTTCACTAACGTTACACTAGACTCAGACTAGATCCACTGCCCTGCCTTGCTGATGTGGCCACATTAGTGCTGTCACTTGACAGAGGCTTAAGGATATCAACATTGAGCAGCATGGCTCAAATGTGAGAGTGCTTGTTCATCAGCCAACATGGGAGTAAGTGGCTGTCTATCCCCCAGTGACACAGCGAAGGCCTGACAAACAGAACAAGGAAGTCTCTAGCCAGCTGAAAAGACAGACTGACTTTTTTTCCAGGCTGACGCATGCTTCAGAGCATTCTCTTCTCACATTTTCAGTATGTTTTCTGCTTAAAAAAAAAGTAAAATTATAAGTTTTATGGGGCAAAAGTACTGGAATACCAGAAATTCTCTGCAACACTGCATGGAAAAATATTTGAGCCTGACAATCAAAGACTGCTGAACTGGAACTCTGATTTTAATCTTGTCTTTAGGCTTAAGTATTTTAATGTCTGTCACTGGCCAACCTTCTAATTTCTAGCATGCTATCTGGTAAGCCTGAAGTTGCTGCAATGAAAAATGGAGAAATACTTTTTTTTTCCCGATTGCTCCATCTTTTAGACAACATCATCTGATATAACAAAGTGGGTAGCTTTGGAAATAACATGATCCCATTGCTTGACAAAGACAGCTAGGACCTACCCTACTGGACTGGGAGATTGTAAAAGCCTCAGGGATTGAAGGAGTCTCAGGGAGCCTCAAATCAAATAATGGTACAACTCATTATTTATTTTACTTCAGAGGTAGCTTATGCCAATGATTTTCATACCAGCTGTAGGTTATTTGGTCTACAACTGAGGCAGAAGGCTCCCTCGACATTTCCAGAGTACTGTTGGTGATTTATAACCTGACATTTCTTTGTAATAGGAAGCCATCAAATTAGGCCTTTCTACCTCCTATGTGGCGAAAGAGACTTCAATGAGTAATGGTAGAGACTATACAGCTGAACCAAAATGTGCCAGGGAACAATGCAGGATCCTCTCTTCTTCTGCCAGTCTTGTTTCTGACCCCTCATCACTTAATGATTTGCTACCTATCTGAGGAGTGAAGGATATGCTGCCTGTATCTATGGGTAGCAGTTTAGCAAAGGTAGCAGTTTAGCAAAGGTACTTTTTACATGACCTCTGGAAAGACATTCTGGAATTCCTGCTGAAAGATCAGAATCAGCAATTGCAGCGTGAGACAGAAGACAGGACACTGGAGTTTTCCTGTGTCCAGATGAAGTGAAGTTCCTAACCTGATGGATTAGCCTATGGGCCAGGCTTTGGACTCATGTTTCTTGGTCCATTTGACCAACTTCACTAAGATCATGGTGAAGATCCTCCTGGAAATTACACAAAGACACATGGACAATCCAGGGGTGATCGGTGTCAACGAGCAGACTTAAAAAAAATTGAATTGGTATCCCTATCTGGTAAAGAAACAAGCCTTTATGAAATATACCTATTTCAGCAACAAAGCTAGGTAGGCATTTTTACAAATCATGACTCTTACCAATTATCAGAAAGGTTTAAGGAAAAGGGTCTTCAGGATACACAGAAACAGTTCCCCAAACATATCACACCCATCAATCCAAAGACTCCCATACTAAAGCTAGAGTAAGGACAAATGAGAAAGAAATTATAAACAGACATCTCTAGGAATTGCTCTGTGAGCTTGACACTTCCATAACAATAAACAATACAAGGCAGAACAGATTGGAGCGCTTTCACTCCCAGATGCAGTTATGTGAATCTGGGGGGGGAAAAAATGAATAAAAGGAAATTGTCCTAACCACAACGCAACAAACGGTATGTAGCACCATTTTTTTTTTTTGTAATCACAGGTTTTGTGATAAGGAAACAAAAAGCAGAGAAAAAAGTAATCGAGATGTGGGGGTTTGTACAGCCTTTCCCAACTTCCTGCTGTACCTGACAGCAACCTCCTTCTCTCAGATATATGGGTTCTAAAAAGTGACGATCAAGTTTCTTTTTAACTTTTGAAGGTAAACTTATCTTTGCTTTTCTCTTTGAGAGCTAAAGGCTCTCTATTCAGAAACACACTTAACCCTCTCTTCCACGTATATCTTCCAAGGATATATATATATAGCTCAAAAGAAGAAATCACCTCTCCCCTACAAACCTGAAGCTTACTCTGCAGGATGTTTTACATTTCAAAAGTCTATGTGAGTTAAAATGCAATTAGACAACTTCATGGGAAAAGAGGTTCATCAAGGCTTATTAAATGCAGCAGCTTAGCTTTCCTCTGGAAGCTGGGAGTAGAAATGGGTTACTGTGTACAGTTACCACACACTTTTTCCTCTTTTGCTCTCTTCTCAAAATGCTGCATGCTTTAATACTGGATGGGAGCTAGGGACATTAATGGACAACAGAGCTGATCCGAATGAATTGCTTAATAATAGAGTGTCAAAAAAAAATAGTAGTGGTAAATAATTGAGCTGATGATGTCAGTTGATTAATTCTTTTTCCTGTTAACGAAAGACTGTGAAACATAATGCCTTTTTTCCTCTCAGTTCTTAGAAAAATATTTAGTATGGTCTTTCTGTTTCAGATATTGCAAGGCAAATCAGGTTAACTCTCACTGGAAATAACAGGAATTTTTCTGAGTGACTCCTCTGCTTTTGTTTCAGTGAGGAGCACATGAAAAAAAAAAAAAGAAAAAAACAACCTGCATGTCTCTACAATTAACATTTTATGATCTCACTAAAAACAGAGTTACAGTAGTCTGTGTCCAAACTGCGTATTTCTATTCTTAAAGAGTTTTGTAAATTCTCTTTAAGTTTGCCCTCAAACATTTTAAGAATGGAGAATTCATAATGGGTTTTGTAAGTTGTCGAAAAACCCTTATTACTGTAATATTTTACTTCCAGCTGTGTTTTCAAAAATCATGCTATTTCAATGCATTTGCAAGGGAAGGAATATAAAAAAGAAGTCATGAAAAAAAAAAGTTTGACATTCATGAACCTTTGGAAATACTTCTGTTTTAGTCCATGTGTTCTTTCACTTTTCCAGACTCCTCAGTATACAAGATTTTCTGTGGTGTTTTACAGAAACAGCTGATCATGCAGTACTTCAAGACAGCAGCTAGCCCAATACTGATGGCCAGATGTGGTGTAACCTTGGTTGGGATTAATGGGATTTTAGAACAGCTCTTGACCTCACTGAGATCAGGTCAGGGAAGGCCAGGTGAAAACAAAAGAGGAGCCCTGCATAAAGAGAGTTGAAACGGTCTATTTGTGAAGGTAATTGCATAAACCAGAGTTAGGAAGTAGCTGAGTGGAGTAAGGCATGACTTAATATAGAACATGTGTGTTTGAGGGGAGGTACAAGTAAGGGTACAAAAATGCATTCAGATTGCTTGAAAATATTGACAAAGTAGTGGATAAAAGAGAACCACCTAAAGCAGCATGTAAGAACCTTCACAAAGTCTTTGAGAAAGGTCCTTTTGCTAAAGACAGTGTTGCAGCAAGTATCACCACAGACACGAGGAGGGGGAATAAACAATAATTTTCACAACGGGAAAAGAGTGAAATCAAGATGCCATAGTGTCCTGCCTGAAGATCAGCACTGCTCATTTGTATTCTAATGATCTGAAAAAGGGGAGAAGCATGATACCACAAAGTTATTTCAGGTTTATCCTCCCAGTGATCTCTGAATCTGAATATTTGGAACAAGTTAATCTGGTAAAGTGATCAGGAGCTATGAACTAGAAAATTAAAATCAGCCTTAATTAGTAGAATATAATATACATTACAGAAAAAGATAAATATTCTTATGCTAATGCATACCTAATTAATTGTATCAGGACAAGAAAAAAAAAGTGCATTTTAGTTTGCATGGTTCAAGAAGATCTTAGCTCAGAGTTCAGTATTGGCTAAGCTACTCAACAAAGTGAGTGGATGTGAATGGAATTGGAAAATACCAAAAATTAAGTGCTTTTCAATAGTCCAGACAGATAGCTTGCTTTCACCAATAGCTGTATGCTCAACATTACCATGCATGAAAGTAAAGATGTAGCAGAATAAGGGGGTTAAAGAGCTTCATACAGTTTCTTCACATGTAGTATTTTTTTAACTGAGAGCTAAGAAAAAGCCATTGTAAACTTCAAGGCCTTAATCTGCAAGAGAGGTACAGCTACAGCAGTATTTAATCTGCAGGAAAACTGGAAGGGAAAAAAAATGTGCTTAAAATGAAAACAGACATAGAATGAAAACTCCAGTAAAGGTGAAGTACTGACAGAAACCACTGAGAGCCCAGGAAGGGACAGTACGAAATGCTTTTGGCTGATTTACAGGAATTAGGAAAAACAATAATCTCTTACTGAAAAAATATAGATTTCATTTAAAAAAAATCTAATCTGAGTAAGTATGAGAGGAGTGAATACATTTGTGAATATTGTAATGGATACAGAGCCATCTACAGCCAGCTATCAGAGTGGGAAATAGCATATACTACAGAATAGAAACTTAGTTGAATTAATCTCAAATGAGACAAAATTTCATAACATTTAAGTCTACTTTGAGGAATTTAGCAAAGACAAAAGCCTGACTAAAACCAAGCAAGTAGCAGCAGATTTGTATTTTATGTTAAAGAAGTGAGGGTGGAAGGATACCACTGAAGAATTCTGAGGAAATGGAGCATCTGATCAAGAAAAACAAAGAAAAATGCTCCCACGTCCTAAAGTGTTAATGTACCTATAAACCTTTGAATTCTTTCTACAAATAGAACCACAGATAAGAAACTACTCTGGAGAACAGACAGGGACAAATGTTTCATGATCAGCTGTAGCTTGCTTTAGGGTAGAGAATGAAATGGATGATATTAAGGAGTTTCTTAAAGTAGGAAATACAAACCAACTTCTTAAATGTAAAGAAGAAACAAACCAGGACAAATATCCTCAGAAAAATAAGACACACAGAAAATTAATCCACAGTACAAGCTGTCATTGAGACACAGTAGAAGAACGTAAAATCGGAAATCAAAAGACCCAAAAGAAAGAAAATGCATAAGGAAATGTATGGGTCTGGGAAATTTCTCCGTTTCTCCAACAAACACAGTACTGAACCTACACCCAGCTCACTATACGGGTAAGCAGCACCTAAACAGTGTATTTTTCACAGGATGGGGTGAATTTCCAAATATTATAGAGAACGGCAAAGGCAAAGAATGGAAATTTAATATATATATTTTTTAAATTCAAGATGAATAATGGAGGTGAGGGAAAACAGAGAATTAATTTCAGATTAGTTGGGCATCACTTACTAAAACCTGAGGGTCAGGATGCATGGAAAATATACAAGAATGACACAAATATTAAAAAAAAAAAAAACAAAACCAAAAAGAAACTTAGATTTTAATCACATTTTATACTGTTAAAAAAAAAAAAAAAAGCAAAAACCCCAAAAAACCCCAAAAACAGCAATTTCACTCAATGCACTTATTATTACAGCTATTATTGATGAACTTATTAAAATATCATGAGGTTCATAGTATCAGAGACAGAATTATGCCCTGAAAAACAGAAGAATAATAGAATGATGGGACAGCTAACCAATGCACAGATTTGTTACAGTCATTAATGGGTTTAAAGATGGTTCCATAAGCAAGAGAAAGATAGAATTGTTCTTTTACAAAAACCCCACTCTGTTCTTAAGAAAAATACCAAGCACAGACATACTGGTCATTAGGCCATGTAAATAGGAAAGTAGTAGCTAATAAATTGATTAGCAATACCTGTTTTGTCTTAAAAGACATATTGCTTGATGTAGAATACATTGTGATTACACTCAAGTCAAAAGTTACTTAGCAGGAAAACTAACAGTACCTCCTGTGCTTATCTTCAGGTAAGGTTACTTCCCTCCTTTTTTAGATTTCTTAGGGTTCTTCATAAATTTTGGAAGGGAAATCAAACCTAATTCATGAGTCATATGAATATATGAGAGACAAAACAGATAAAAATGGAACAATGTTTTTAGGAGAAATAGGTCTGAAATTGGGCCTAGGATGGATACACATATTTCTCTACCATCCATACACAGTCTGGTACAATCTCCTAGCGGGACTTAGTATTGACTGAAATCTTGAGGTGGATCTATCTATATCACCTTTGAAAAGGAGCTCCAAAAAGAGAACAAAAGGCTTCCAAAGCTTCTATTAGTGACACTAAAAAATAATAATATTCATCATAATTGTAAGAAACATTTTTTGAGTAAACTCAAAGAATGGAAACAAAAATTGTTTCTACGATCAGCTGTCTGCTTGCCCACTCTGTCTTTTTCCTAGGCAAGCAATTCAGAGGATTTCTGAGTTGCAGCAAGCTCTGCCTTTGTGCCTTCTGGGCCCCACTACATTATTTTCATCACCTCAGAAGCCTGCCTGTTTGATCCTTGATCTTTCCTGTGGTCTCTCAATCTTTCTGTAGGAGCTGCACACTCCCAGGTTTATGTTATTTCCACCACACCCTGAGGTCTCCAAACCTTTTTGCCCCAACATGTTTATTTGCTCTCTCCCTCCCTCGTGGGGTTGCACTTGACCCAGTCATTTAAAGGAGTGTAACAGAAATGGGAAATAAAATCTGCAGAAAGACTGATCATCACAGAATGATAGCAAAACCTTTCTGCCATTACTTCAGTTTCCATAGTCACAACCACTGGTCTAACTGCTCAGTGGCATGGCTGGCATTCAGAGCCAAGAAATAAAAAAGAAACCAAACCAGTAGTATTTGTGGAGACTGGATAGACCACTGCTGTGCTAGCCTGAAGGGTAAATGACTTGTGCATATATTTTGTAAAATAGATAAGAGCAAGTGATGAAAATCAAACAGATGAGAAAATGTGATGATGTGCTTCCGGGTCAATAGTAGGAGGGACACCAGAAAAAAGTTTCTCACCTTTAGGGAAAAATAAAAAGGAAGGAAGCAAGAGAAACAAAAGAGAACAGAAAATCTTACACGAATATTTCTTACTTGTATATGGAGAGTTTCTGTACTAGTGAATGGAGCTTCTCCTTGCAGATTTGAGTTAACCAGAAAAACTTGGTAGGGCTGTCTTCTTTTGTTCCTGCTGCTAACTCCAAACAGAGCAGTGAGGCAGGTTTTTCATTAAAACAAATAAACAACCAAGTAAAAAATAGATTCATGCAAATAATATAATAAAGCAAGCTTTAAAGAATGGGTAGGGCTGAACATTTGTTGGAGGAGAAAAGTAGTTATTAATAAAACACATTTACTTTCCAAACTTAAAAAAAAATCAATAGCCACTTACATGTATGTTAACCACCATCTTAAAAGTTTTCCACACTCGTCTTGGAAACTTATTCTAGAAGGGCAAAAAGCATAACATCACATAACTCACGCTGTGCAATCTTCTGTAGTCATTTGTTTTGGGATTCCCTTCTCAATGATATATCCCACAGATCTTCTGACAAATGATGAAAATTGCTTCATGAAATCTTATCTAAATGTATAAACTGAAGGAGGCCGCAAGCTGTATGAGGAAATTATTTTCTCAGTTGTGTGTTTGGAAATAAATAAATGCAGTTTAAAATAAATTGTTAATAGATTACAAAAAATAATTATGGTTGTTACAAATTTGGACTAATGCCCATCACAAAAAGAAAACATATAACAGTAATATTTTTTTTACCACATCTCTCCCAAAATTCTATGGTGATTGTTCCACTGGAAATATTCTTTTAAGATTTTCAAATATACTTAGATGGAGTAAGGAAGGGCGACAGAAAAAGGCAATTCTTTCTACTGTCCACAAAAAAAAAAAAAAAAAAAAAGAAAAATAAAAGCTTTTATAAAATATTGCTCAAAAACTCCAGTGATCTTCAGCTACACTCTCCAAAATATTCTCTGCTAGTGGAGCTTGAGCTAAGTGCTTGGATTCCCACGTCTCTTGGATGTTAGTGACTAGAACAATAGTCATGATGGTGCCTGTCACAATAACCTTTACATACATGTGAACATATCACTTAAGGAAGTTGACTTTGTGCAGAATGGTAAACTGGCAACCTCTTTGCTAGCAATGCAGACTATGTATTGCTCCACAGTACGAGAAAATGCCCCCTAGAAAGGAACACATTCAGAAGTGTTGCATACAAAAGAGAGACAGGTACTGGTAATGAAGAACCTACTCCATCATAGAAGGGAGGCAGAAGAGGGATATCTGGCACAGAAGTATGGATTCTACAGGATGCTGGAGAGGGGCTCTTCATTAGGGGCTGTAGTGCTAGGACAAGAGGTAACGGCTTCAAACAAAAACGGGAGATTTAGGTTAGATGTAAGAAAGAAACTCTACTGTGAGAGTGGTGAGGCACTGGAACATGCTGCCCAAGGAAGTTGCAAATGCTTCATCACAGGCAATGTTCAAAGGGAGGTTGGACACGTTGTCCATAGGCCTCTCACTATAGTCCATGGCAGGGAGGTTTTAACTAGATGATTTTCACATCTTTTCCAACCCTAACCATTCTATGATTCTATGGTTCTTCAGTGACAAACAACAAACCATCCTAAGACAGATATATGGCCCTCACTTGAGCTACTGAGCTCATTACAGAATAAAGTGCTTAAGTAATGGATAGAATCTGGCCCATGATTATTTTAATAAAACACGCATATATTATAATGTCACTTATTCTTTTAGCTTGTTCTTTTTTGTACCAAACACTGATTTAATTTCTTTTAGCTCTGTTAATTAGTACTGTTTTCACGAATACTGGTGGACAGTTAAAATATTTTCTTCCTCTGCAGGTTTTCCTATCCTCAGTAATAATTAAAACCCAAACGCCAGGTTTTGAGACTCTTCCAAGGCACAATATTGCACTGCCACCTTGGAAATGTCAAGGGTGCACAAGGGCAAGTCTTCAAAGAACACCAGAAGAAATGCAGGCTCAAGACCATGTCAATAAGAATCTAAATTACTTATTTATTCAAATAACCACTATGTTTACTTGCAAATCCAAGAGAAAATTAGAACTTTTAAGTATCTATGCCTAGTTGTTTGGGGGTTTTTTTTAAAAAAAGAAATTAAAAACAGTCAAGGCAACAAAAATGTGCAGAATACAGGCAGAATTGTCATATTTTAGATATTTTTTCCTTCAAGCAGAAATAAAAATGGATCAAATGAACAAAGCCATTTCAGTTCAATCATCTCTACCTTGACTTCTACTGTCAATTTAAAATTTGATAGATATTAACAAATTATTTTCTCATTATTAAACAACGTCACAATTGTTGCACTACAGAAATCTAGTGTGCAGTGTCCTCCTGATGAATTTCATTCTGCCTCACATGAAAGAGGGAGATCACCACTAATTCCTACTTCAAAACATGCCTTAAGCACAATATATTCCTACAGATCCTCAAGGATAGGTCACAAAAATAAGACTAAAAAATAGAAAAGCCTCTCACAATCTTGTGCCAGGAGACACAGAGTAAGACTACAATGAAGATTTTGTTTTTATATTTCTGTCAAACAGGAATGATAACAAGCACAACAAAACATACACTGTAACTTGTTGCAGTAGACAACAGTAATGTGTTTTTCAACACCCTTTTATTAGTGGTTTAAGTAGGCATCACTTCTCAAATTTCCATTCCCAGTACCACTTGATATTTCAAGAGAACACTGAAAACCTACTTCTGCTAAAGAGAAGCATGAGCACTCCACTTCTGACATTAGGAGGTGGTTAAGAAATGATTTCTGAAATGATTTGCAGGATGGGGATTAAAGATGGGCACAGAAATTTTCTAAGAGAAAAGAAAGGGGTAAGAGTGATTTCAGCAATCCCAGACCTTCAGATAGTCAAGAGAGTGGGTAAGAAATCGTGTCTCCCTTTTCCTTCTTATTCAGTGGGATGCTTTGTGTTGTGCTCTGCAGATGTAAAAATGTGGATGAAGATGCTTTCACTAATGTGGAAGCCAAACTGCAAGGAAATATTAAGCTTACATTCAACTTTTATCTCACTTTCTACAGTATTAGCTAATGTTTGCCCTAACGTCCTCAAAATACCCCTAGATTGTGACTTCTCATCTTTACTTTCCAGAAATTCACAGTTGTTTCCATGAAAGTCTATTACTTTACTCACTGAATTAAATACAGGAAACAAATGCAAAACCCTAAAAATTTCTATTGAAGTAAGGACACTAAGCTTCTGACATGCAATTTTTTCCTGCAAATCAATCAGTTCTATCTACCAGTTGATATTCCTTTTGCATTCTTTTGAGCTACCTCCAATTTCTCTTTCTATTTCTAGCAATGAACTTTTGAGAAAAGGATGTAATGGTACAGATTAAGTCACTTCAAATGGACAGGCAACAGAGGCCTCTAAGCACACAACTGAAAAGTGTGCTAAAGTGGTTTTGTCACTTTACTGCATGTTTTCAATCTTTCTACTTTCTGCTACCTATGTATTTATGTTAAATTTGGATTATTTTTTGATCAGCTGGATTGCTTTACTCTTGCATTTTTTACATAATGTGTATACTGATGATACAAAGGTGATATAAAGTATTTTTACCTCACCTTCTTTCTGGTTTAACTGATAACATCTGAGGGCTTTTTTTTTTTCAGTTTACTTCACCATATGTACCATCAACTTGCTTTCAGCCCTTTTGCATATTCAAGACAATTCAAGCCAGCAATTCAAATTACTGCTTGTAAACAGTATTGTCTATAAACAATTTGGAAATTTTTTTAACCAGAAAAATTATTTACACAAACCACTATTATTTTCAAATTTAAGTAATTCATATTTTGGGCATAGTGAATTTATATCTTTTCTCTATAAGCACAGTGAATTTTCATTTACAAGAACTCACTTATGACACTACAAAGCACCTCTGTTTTGGGAAGATCTGACTGGATTTTATTAGTCCCTACAAACAACAGTGTCAGCAGTGCAGATTGAGCACTAAATGGCCCACTTTGGGACTCTGAGGAGTTCAGTTTGAGCTGCTAATTTCCAGTACTGTTCTAAGGACTCCTGGCCATGCTGTAAAACGGCAAGCTCAAAATCTATGTTCCACGGTCTTGAAAATAAACAAACAACAATAAAAAAAGCACACAAACCAAACCAAACAAAAAAAAAAAAAAAATACAAAAAGAAAATAAAGGAATCAATCTTTGATGTATATTTCCGGCACCTTCTATGTTCTATGATGTTTTTCCTTCAATTTTCAATTTTGGGTTTTTAGAGATTTTAGACTTTTTTCCTCAGTACATCCAGAAATTAGCTATCATTGTCACTAAATTTCAAAAAAGCCATTGACTTGTTTGGTTAGTTACCTAGCGGCTTAACTTATTCCAAGTTCTCATGAATTTTAGCTTCTGTAAGATGCATCTCTATCAGAATTCAAAAATATTTCTCCACTGTGACCAAAAGGAGTAACAGCAATATTCAAAAGTCATTTGATGAAAATTATATACCCATAAATCAAATCTTATTGTTATCCTGCATTCCTATCGTATAAATACAATTTCTAGTAGCTCCTGTCTGATGAGAGAATAAATTCATTGTTGATCACATCTTTGTTAAATATTAAAGGTATTTATTATTATAGTTACACAGAGTTTTGGAAGATTTAACATTTTCCCCACAATAAAAAATGTAAATATTTAGTATTTTAAAACTCAACGATGCATATGTACATATATACGTATAGTTTCATATGTATTATATGAAAGTATAATTACATTTGTTCAGGACTGGAGTTTAAAAGAGTGATTGTGACTCAGAAGAATTTTGACTTAATAATTTTAGATGTGATCTTGTCTTGCAAATTTTTTTAAAGTATTATTATTTTACTCAGCTATTACCTAGGTTTGTAATTCTAGCAAATACCATTACAAGCAACAGTAACACTTAAACAGCTGTTCAATGATGGGTACAGCTCTACAGAGCAAAAGAGACGAACAACCTCTAGTAAAGCAGTAAGACATTACTTACTGTTGACTGACCTTTTCCTAATTGTGTATGCTTTACAAATAAACCACAGGGACAAGGGAGGTAGGAAGGCCTCTCTTCTGCATCCTTACAAAATGAGTTTCTTTTTAAAGTGAAACAGCATTATTGATCAAAGCAAAGGGTAACACCATATGTAAAGAAGAAACAGCTGGCAGTCACCTTTCTGTCACTCACTTACACACTTGCACAGAGACCCACATTTATTAAAACCAGGTCAGATCAGATTCCAGGTTCACCCTGCAAAATTAATGACAACCTTGCAATAAAGTAACAGCATGAATTTGAGCCTTGTAATACAACGTGATTACTAGAGTTTTTATTAGCTGGGTCTGAGCAGCAGGCAAGGCTGGCTGGTATTTGACACACAAACAGGGATGTTACCAGGTGCGCCGCTCTAAAGTGTCACATCAAAGTTAGAGCCCTGCTGGTTTGGTTTACACCTGAGCCAATTAGCCTGGGAGATCAGAAGAGGCTGGAAAAGAATACGTCTTCTTATTTTTGTGCTGGAGAGAATCACTTGATCCCAAGTAAGATGATACAAGGAGAACAATAGTAGATAAAGTATGGCAAAGGAGGAAGCGGGCATAAGGCAGAGGAATCGGCAAGCGGCTGTGATAAGAGGACTATCATCAAATAAAAAACGAAGTGGAAAGCAAAAGTGCCATATGCCTGTCCCTCTCTCAGTGTGTTTGCCAGTCTTTTGTTGGCAACAAAGGGGCTAATTGAAATGAAACAATTTCCAGTCTGTTTGTTGGCACATCAAATATGCTGTAAGATCTGCTGGTTCTTGCTCCTCCTGAATTATTGAAGAAGCATGGCTTCTAGAGAAAAAAAAAGTGTGGAGGGATCTTCAAAATATAACACTTTTTTTTAGGGGGATGGATTTTGTTTTTCTAAGTGCTGTCTTCTGGCTTCACAGATTTCATGTAGAGTAATGTAATAGCATGCCTGTACACAAGATGTGAGAATTTAAACTGCACTAGTTAAATGGGGTACCCCCATTCCAAGTTAAGTGTCTGAGCCTCAGCCTTCAGATTCTTTGAAATGTCTTTAGCATGACAAGCTCTGTCTTTTACTGTGGGAAAGCAGGTTTTCAGCTGTGAGTCTTGCTTCCTTTTACATATGAAAACAGTTTAAGAAAACAGAAATGAAACTACTTCAAAGTTGTAAAATAAGAAAGTTTGTGGGGTTTTTTAACCATTTTATTTGGCAGTGTCATTCTCATTACATAACCATGAAAAGCAAATGCTGCTGTATATTAAGGCAGACTTGAAAAGATTCAACATTCAAATAAAAACTGACCTGGTTAAAGTTGGAAAGCTCATATAACTGAAAAAGGTGTTGCAACTGCTGGGTTTTAGTATTTGTCAAGATGCATTTCAAATTTTCTCCAAATTACCCAGAAATCACACGGAAAAAAACCCACCAGAAATTACCAGAACTCACTTGCATGGAGAAGTACTAGGAAACTATTAAATGAAAACTGATCATTGTGGGGTAGGAATTGCAGGTAAATTACTTTCTCAAGAGACATCTACCTGAGTAGATCATCACATTTATTCCAAAAATGTCTTCTTCCCAGCATAGATTTTTAATATTTAATTACAGCTATCCTTGAGACAAACTGAGATCATCAAAATTCCAGACTGAGTGATTCTGTAAGGGAAGGCTGGGAAAGAAGAAAAGCAACTTCTTACCCCATAATAAGAGAGGCAGATGAATGTCAACTATGAAGGGGCAGCATTTCATAAAATCATAGAATCATAGAATAGTTAGGGTTGGAAAGGACCTTAAGATTATCTAGGTCCAACCCCCCTGACATGGGCAGGGGCACCTCCCACTAAACCATGTCACCCAAGGCTCTGTCCAACCTGGCCTTGAGCACCGCAAGCAACGGAGTATTTACAACTTCCCTGGGCAACCCATTCCAGTACCTCACCACCCTTACACTAAAGAATTTCTTCCTTATATCCAATCTAAACTTCCCCTGTTTAAGTCTGAACCCATTACCCCTTGTCACATCACAACAGTCCCTAAGGAACAATCCATCTCCAGCATCCCTACAGCCCCCTTCTGATACTGGAAGGCTGCTGTGAGGACTCCACACAGCCTTCTCTTCTCCAGGCTGAACAGCTCCAACTTTCTTATCCGATCTTCAAACAGGAGATGCTCCAGTCCCCTGATCATCCTTGTGGTACTCCACTGGACTTGTTCCAACAGTTCCATGTCCTTTTCATGTTGAGGACACCAGAACTGTACACAATACTCCAAGTGAGGTCTCACAAGAGCAGAGTAGAGGGGCAGGATCACCT
>JANRGW010004505.1:36430-66163 GCA_024733675.1 Psilopsiagon aymara | reverse complement strand
ACCCCCCCCCCCCCCCCCCTTTATTTCACTTTCTTACTCTCTTCATAAGGCAGTCTTTTTACTCTGGATGCCCATGGCTTAATCCAAGGCTGTCTATTTCCAAGGCTACAGATTTCCTAGGTATGCCTCAGGAAAGGACCCTGTAAGCTCCTTGACTTTAGACATTGTCACTTAACTGCCACTGTAGACATGATGTTCAGAGTGTTTAATACGTTGCTGCCTAAGCACTCTTACACAGAGATATTTACTTCCTAAGCACAGAGATGTTTAATGTGAAAGTAAGTAAAATTATGACTGAAAAAGATAACAAAAAATTTTTATGAACAGGATCAAATGTATTCTACATAAAGGAATGTCCGTATTCTGTGTCAATTACTTGCTCTAGTTTGAATTTGCACCCTCTGCTTTGCAACTGAAACTCTTCTTTCCCTTTAACTCAAGGTGACAAAATATAGTCTTTATCAACATTGATTCAACACACCACCATCCAAACCAAAGTGACAAAGCTGGTATTTATGTCTATCAAGGGACTGATTACAGATGATGGCAATGACCATCTCAAAAAGCATAATTCTCTGCCACAGTGTATATCAGTATTTTTCTTAATTATTTCTGACATTTTACCTATTACTCCAAGGAATTTCTCAGAGGGTAGAAATAAAGGGGAAAAATGCTTTTTGTGCCACAGATGAAGAAATATATCTTCTGTAAGTAATTCCCAGAAGAAATCTTGAAAATCTTATGGGGTAGGGAAAGAAGCAAGAAAGTAACATTTGTCACCCTTGCTGAATTGGTCATCTAAACTTACAGCAGCACTAAAGCTAAGAGACTTATCTGCCATCCTTTAGGGAGGAAGAAAAGTGAGGATGAAGTATAGGGGGGAAGAAAGAGCATTGGAAAAGCATGATCTAGAAAGCTGTCTCAAGATTTTGATCTTCAAGCTACTTATCTCCCATTTCCCCATAGCTGATGTCATAGAATCATAAAATAGGGTTGGAAAGGACCTTAAGATCATCTAGTTCCAACTCCCCTGCCATGGGCATACACTTCTGTTATTAGGAAGCATGCACAGAAGAAATGTAGAACCATACAGCCGAGGTTACGTCAAGAATAAAAGTTCACCAAGTTTAGGACCAGTAAATAACATCTGAGAGTGGCTGAGGGAAAAATTTTCTGGCTGAAGAGCTATACAGATTCAATGAGTGGCCACTGATCAACATCTATGGAGAATCCTAAATCAAAAAGAGTGACAGGCAGCCCACAAAACCAAAGGAAGACTTGAAAAAGCCCATGAAAAGGCTTGCTACAAGTCACCACTTCTGACATGCGTTTGATGCAGAGTGGACAACTGGGTAATGAAGAGCAGTTCGTCATATAGCCCTAGAGAAATTTCAAGCACAGTTGGCTGCTCAGCTTAATGACACCATTATTAAAATCAAGATAAGTAAAACAGGCTACAGCAGACATGAACTTCCTGTTCTTATCTTAAAAACCTGCAAACACTGCAGCTGGCCCAAGAGCAATACACAAAGAACTCATCATCTGGTTTCCAGCCTTGGAGCTAGTTTCTGTACAAATAGTCTTCTCTCACCTTCTGAATCCTCCAGCATCCCATGTGATGACCTACCAGCATGAATATGGTGAGCAAAACATGAGTTTCACATCGATATCAGACCTATTTTATCTCGCATTACGCAGAGACAAATTATGGTAACAGCACTCCATGGAAGCTCATATGTACAGAAATCCATTGCTAGGTATAACAGCATTTCTAACATGGGTTACTTAGGACACAGCAAGAGTGTGTAAAGTCTGTATTTAATAGAATGAAACGCATCTTTCAGATATTCACCAGTCAGGTGGTTTGTCCTTAACCTATGCTCAATCAGAAATGAAAATGCCCTTTTTTCTCTACTTCTAGTGTTGGCTACACGGTGGCCTGCCTTTAAGAAGGCATTCACTGCCTACCTCCAAGAGATAGAAGAGGAAGGGTGAGTGATTTTCATGCTCTGGCACTCATTGTAGGCTGCTTAATTTGTCAGGACTTCTAGGCCATGGTTTTGTGCTTTGACAGGTTTTTGTTATTCCTGCTAATCCCATTTCTGTTGTGTAATGTGCGTGGCAGCATCTGGTGACAACAGAATAGAACACCTAATTGTGAATGAATACAGAGCGCCCTGTTCTGCCACATTGCCTGTTGCACTATTTTTGCATTTTTATAGCTGAGGGTGGGCTTCCAGGAGCTGCAAAGCAGACATCCCATCGTTGTAATCAAATTTGCCATTTGCATGTGTGTGTTCTCAGCAGCCTTCGCATTTCTATGGCCCTCAGGATTCCCCAAGTTTGGCTTTCTGGCTCCCTCTTCTGAGTAGAGATGCTGATCTTCTGTATTTATTAAAACCAACCTCCCTTTACTTGAGTTATTAAGTTACAATGTGAAACGGATGAGTTTAAGCGCATTTAGGTGCCATTAAAAGGAGCAGAATATGAAAAGGGCCAATGCAGTACCTGCGAAACTGTTGCTGCCCTCGCCCATAGCATGTCTTCATTAACTTGATGGACACAGTGACTAGCAGCTGCTTGGAGATCTCTCCTTCTGAGCATCTTTTTTCTGTTGCACTCCATTATGACTTTAATCAGTGGGCCACTGACTCCAGATCTTATTCTACTTTGTCACTTGCCATGTACTAGGCACAGTGAGCTACCCTGGGAGGTGTGTGCGATGCTCAGTATTGCTCATGTAGACAAACTTAACATCTCACATGAAAATGGCACAATGACCATAAAAGATCCAAACATGCAAGATTAGGATATCTATGTTTAAATAGTGGTCTTGTGGATTTTGAGGGGAAGGAGTTCATTTCATTGTCTTAAAAGTTCCTGAGAATAGATTACTGGTTTAATCAAGATTTACAGAAATACTCTCCTGGTAGAATATGGATCAGATGGCTTTATGTATGTATAACTTAAACTGGTTCCAGTGAATGTCAGTATTACAACTTAATGCCTTCACTTATGAGAAGTGTTGGAAAACACTATTTTGCAAGAATCTTGTTTCATTGCTGAAAAGAGGTGTAACAATTGCACAGAGGAGTATTGAATTTGACAAAGGGACTAAGGCAATTTTATCTAAAAAGTGTATTATTTTATAGAATGCAGATATTTTTAATAGAGTCATAAGCCTTTCTGACAAGAGGACATTACATATATTCAGCTTAGATTCTTGTCTGGCACTGCAAAACAAGACTGACTAAATTCATTGTCCACATCAATCTTCCAGAAACTTTCAAAAGATTAATTAAAATGAAGCTCTAAAGGCCCAGAGATCTGAAGTATATGAATCAACATCAAAAAGAAAAGCTTTAAGGAGGATGTCCAGAATTTTTAACTAAAATGCAAACTTCATTTTTCTCCTGGTAACACTTGGTACAATTTTCCTTCAGTAAACAATACAACTCTTCTGTATTTACCACAATAATATGGAATAAAGACACAAAACCTGTTGGATGTGGTAATCGAAAAAAGATCTAAGACTGGTATAAAATTGAACACATTACTCATACATTTCTCTAACTTCCCTGTATTTTAGGATCTTGAATATACTAAGTTTAAAAAAGGTGGTCAAATAATACAGTAAATATGAAAGCAGCTTCAGGACTGAAGCATGAAGCAGCATACAATCCACATATGAAACTAAGACCTTGTCTTAAGCTTTCTCTTGTCTGCCACAGTCCAATTCTAAACTGAGTTCTAAGGAAAAATAAGAGTGTGTGAAAGCAAAAATATTTATGTATGCTATGCATATGAAATAGACAACCAAGGGAGAAATGTTCCTCCTTATCAAAGACTTGTATTAGATGTATCCCTCTTCTAATCATCTGTGGACAAGTTCCCCAGAAAAGATGCCTTTCATCAACTATGGGAGCTGTTATTCGTTATCATCATCTGTTTATAATCAATGAGAACAATTGGATGCTCAGCACTCTTGAAAATTGAACCAATTATTTAGGTCAGTAGTTTTTAACCTTTTTGTATTTGTGGCCTCTTAAGCATTTTCCAGTGGATGTGAGGTGCTGTTAGATATTTTGCTCATGTAGACAGATGTCACTTTCTTTGGCACCTACAACAAACTGTCTAGAATTTATCCCTTCCCTTTCATCTGCTTATGAAAATGTCCTCAGACTCCAAGCTGAAAAGATTCCAAACCACGTTAGTCAAATGTATACAGTTTTGGCTAAATTTAAAAAAAGAAGGCTACCCTAATCCAAGTGGTTGTAGACACCTTGAGATAAACTATGCAAGTAAAAGTTTCTCAATTTGAGTCTAAAAGTCTATGTTATTTTGATTACAACTCAGGAAAGGTGCAGTTCTGCTGACTTGCCTCTTTGCTGGCATAAGCAGTTGCTTCTCTGCCTTAGCCCAATTGTTTCTTCCCTGTCCCTGTCTGTCTTGCACTGGCCTCCTGCATATGTCAGCACAAGTTTCTTTTCTGATCAATGACCTGTGAGCTGTGGGACTGAGAGTGATCAGGTAGGGACAAGCACCTTTAACTCAAAATTGCTATGAAAAAATACTTGAGTGACACTGTATCCCAGTAGCATTTTTTGTGCTTTCAATCCTCAAGAAAAATTTGAACATATTTTTGAACACAGGGGGAGGGAGATGAGCAAAGAAAAGCAAGGGATAGGACATACTCCCTAATTTGGTCATTACAGCACAATTTAAAATGTCTCAATTTCATCAATTCACAAGCGTGCCTTATAACCATCATAGGATGGACTGGGGCTGCCTTGGAAAGGGGCTCTGGCTGAGGTCTGACCACAGCTATCTTCTGGAGTCCCACCTGAAGGTATCATTGGTGACCAGTAGCAGCAGGGGCTGCCCCGGGCACTTGCGCCTCTTGTGAAGATTGTTCTGCTCACATACAGCACTGCATCAAAGGAGAGTTACTACAGTAAATCCAACCACTTACGGTGGTAGAATTTGTTTCTAAGACCTTAAAATACTTCTAATGTCATTTTACTATTTATTATAATTATTATAGTTACTGGGTTATACAGCAATTACATATATTTAATTGTATCTATCTCCCTTAGACTACTGTACTGCAGATGTATTTGCACAGTCAGTGTGCCAAACACAACAGTTGCTTTTAACAGAGCAGGCTGTTAAATTTCCAAAGCAGCTCAACCTCTGTCCTCAGTTTAGGCAGCCAAGCAGACTACCTAGGTCAGCCCTGTGGAGGCTTTGGCAATGCCTAACACAAGCTTTCAAGTAAATGCTCTGAACCAACAAACTGATTTCACATGTTGGAAGTCACCAAACAACTGACAAAATACTTAAAGTAACTGCTGAAGAGTTGCCTAAAATAAAAGGAGGGTGAGAAGGAAGAAAAACCCTTTCTGGTTTTAATGCAAGAAACCTTTATGCCTGACTACTGTATTTAAATTACATCTATTTGCTTTTTACATAGTTTGAATAGATGCTTTTTAATTATTGCTAATTGTTTAAGATATTGTTGTATGCCCCTGAAGATTTAAACTGAATAAATTTAATTCCTTTAAAATCTCCTTCAGCTACAGGCAATACAGTAAGAAGCCCCATAGGTATGGCAGTAAAAATAACCATAAAGGCATAAGCATTTAAATGAGGAGAGCATGGAATACTTCCCACAAGACTAAAAAAAAAAAAAAAAATAAAAAAAAAAAAATAGAGAGAGTGAAAGAAAAGAAAAGAAAGAAAAAAAAGCTATGTGTTTTGGAGACACAAGAACCAAACCATGAAACACACAGTTGAAACATTTAGGATGACTATGAAAAAGGTCTATGTTCACTTGTTAAGGAATGCGCTAAGGCAGACTAAAGCATATGAATGGCCCTTTCACAGGTCACAGATTCTATTCAGTTCTTGGTCATTGTTATTATCCGACAGAAATAGATGGGCCTAATTAATATTCTGAACATACCTGAGAAAACATTCTTAAGGAAATCATCCTCTGGTGGTTTAGGTTTGTTGTGTTTTGGGGGGTTTGGTTTTTTTGGGGGTTTCTTGGATGCTATGTGCTTTTTGGTTTTGTTTTTAACAAACTGCAGACATGATAAACAGTGTCTGGTTAATAAACTATAAACATAATTTTGGTGTTAAAAGTTTAATAAAGAGTCTACTTCTGAATATATTTGTTTATGCAAAGACTTAGATTTTTTTTAATTTTATTTTTTAATTTTAGTAAACAGTTTTGCCATGTAGATTAAAGCTGAAATGCACAGTCATTTTGCAAGCAATTATATTCTTGGCACTTTTCTGAACATAATATTACAATTACCACAGCAACTGCATTTTTATCAGAGCACTGCAAGCATGCAGCAGGTTAATATCAGCATTCAGCAACTTCAGATAATATTTCTAAGATGCTAATGTTTAGCCAATTTCAAATGAGTAAACAGCTTCTGATATGAACTGAGTTCTGGTCTTTTAAGATAGTGTGGTTATACAGACCCCAATCTTATATGTAGCAGGACTACTGTCCCCCTTACAAAATCCTGTAAAATTTGATGGTAGCCTGTGCAAGCAAATCCAAATGCAGGGCCAGCTTCATGGCAAGAAAGATGATCTCTGATTACAAAGTCAACTTTTCAAGGAGCATAATGCATTTGAACAGCTGGGTTAGGGTCTCTCCTCTGCCACTGCCTGATATGTTGTGAGCCTTCCCCTTATACAGCTTGTCCCTTTACATTGGAACCTTTAGAAAGCATGAGCTATTCACTGAGTGTCTGCTTGATATTAACCACCACCCTAAACTGATGCTGTTATTAATCTAATCTACACTGGATTTTAAAGATATGCAATTTCATTTCAGTTATTTTACTCCTGCTGCACAATGTCAAAAGGAATAGCCTCATTTTTTGAGGCTTGGATCTCTACACTGCTGACCTTTGGAGGAGTTTTGCTGTTGACTTCACAGAGAGCAGAAGCAGGCCCAGAAAATGGATAATTGCCCAAAGTCATGTGAGCTGTAACGCTGCATTTCGAATTCGGGACACCACTTCAATACAGGGACTTGTTGTTCCCATCTTAAATGTCTGGATGGCATACAAATATAGATAAAAGTAGATGACTAATTATCACATCTATTCTCAAGGCATGCATGGAGGGAGGCAGTAAAGAGGAGGGGAAGTTTGTGGGTTACTCCCACACATAAATCCTCTAAGTGTCAATGGGTGAATAGACACTACTTTAATCTATTGTGCAAAGCTGCTTTATAACAACAATAAGCTAAAACAGAGAAGAAACTATATTAGAAAGACAAATATCAAAATACATCACTCCTAAAATGCCTGCAGATAATCAACTAATTCAGTTCTGTAGTACACCCAGAAACAGGAGTCAAGTATTTTTGTACTCAAACCTTAACATGGTGTATCTGGAAAAAAAGTCCCATTGAAATAAATAGACCTATTCATTTTGGAGACAGTGAAAAAGAGACGAACTTTCTTTGTCTTGCCACTTTAGAGCCCCTTGATAGCATTTTCCTTTTTTATTGTCTTTGAGATATAGATGCCCCTCTGCTTAAGTATCACCAAAGCTACTAGTAACAAATACCTAAATATATAACAGATGCATAAGTGCATCTTGGGATAAATACATTATGGACAATTAACTGTCATCATACCCCTCAATTACATTTTCACCCGCTCATGTAGTGTACACCTGTGGCTTGTTAGTAATGCAATAAGCGCTGTAAAGCAACAATAAGGTTCAAAGGTAGATCTGCAAAAATCTGTTTTCCTCTTTTCTTAAATGTGCATTACATGAATGTGAAAATAGAGAAACAAACACAAGAAACAAAGAACCATTTCTTTTACTGGCTGACATTGTTGATCAAGCAAATATTTTTTTTTTTTGCCTGATTCTGATTTTACTAATGTAGAAATTAACCCAGAGAAGCAGAACCAAAACTCTCTTTAGCACAATTTGTAACATTTCAAATGACACATTTCTCATGTGTATGGGGATAATATAATAATCACATCCACTATTTGAGAAAATTGTAATGCACATCGCTTTTAGTCAAAAGTAAAAGAACTTGTTAGAACCATAACTGAAACCAATACATATCTGAGCTACAGTATAATTAAGTCTGCAGCTTTGCAAAATGGATATCTGTATAAGTTAAAGTAGCTATTGGATATCCTTACTATAATCACACTTAAATCCATAATAGTTCCTGGAAGGATTATTTGTTATTAAATATGTGAGTGGCATAATTCAGTAAGCTCTGTATATGACATTGATGGAGTGCCTGTGAAGAAAAATATTAAACAAAAATATACTGTACAAATGGTCTTATAATTGTAGCTAGAGGCAAATCCAGCACAGAAATACCCCTCTTAGTTAATATCCCAATGGCACTAACACATTTGTGTTACTGCTATGTTTGTTTATGTATTAGTCTTACATTGTCAACATTAAGATTTTTTTATTTCTATCATGCGTTTTTACAACCTGAGTTACTACCTCCCTCTGTTAATGCCTCTGGACTACTGCACTACTTGTTCAGGGAGGGAAACACTGACAACCAGAGACAACATGAACTTCAGGATGAACAACGGGGTGATCTTTGTAAAGGTGACATTGACTGCTCTACTCACTTCCAGGCATACAAGAAATCCTCCCAAAATCTCAGATGCTGGAATCCAGATAACTCACCCCACCATGAGACTGGCTGAAGCACCCAGGCTGTGACAGGCTGTGATAGCCATGGCCGCTGGCTCCCCATGCTGCAGACTCCACCTTACACCCACTGCTGCCATTCCTCTGTATAGTCCAGCAAGTCCTGTACCCAGCTATAGCCCACTGGGCAAAACTACTGTTACAGAATTACCCCATTGACACGGAGAAGGAAACACCATAATTTTTTTGGTTCAAGACTTTCTGCATAGACAGGACATAGCTGGTCATATACTGATCCTAGACAAAACAGGCTATTAGGGCTTGATAGCTACATTGTCACTGCTTTCTGTCTGGCCTCGATACTGATGGGTTCAACCAGATGAATAAAGCTAATCTCACTCCTAGAGTGGGATTTCTTGTTGGCCTAGGCAGAGTGAGATATTTACCTACTCACCAATAAATTTTAGAAGCAGCTCTGAGTACTTTTTTTTTCTTTTACCTTTTGCCAAAAGAGAGTCTTCTTCTTAATACTTCACACATCTTTTCTCAGATCATTTATATACTTGAAAGTCAACAACTTAATCTGTATAATGAGCAGTGGTGCCAGCAGACACTTCCACAGGTTTTGGCACCTTTGTTTAATTGTAGTTTTTCTTTGCTTGTCTTTTAAATGCTCTGTAAAGCAAAAGTCGAAGGACAAGACGTGGAGATATTCACAGCTAACATTCAAGAATGCCATTTTGTTCTATGACCCAAGTGACTTACCTGAGAGACACTGAGAGGCTGGAAGTTGGCCTGTACAATTAATGAAAAATATTGCAGGTATTTATTTACACGCAAGAATCAAATATGCTTGACTTGACCAACAGTGGCTCAGGGATTGACAAATGGCAATATTTCTATGTGTTCAAATGGTCTGCTGAAGAACTGAGTGAGCTTAGTAAACGATAAACAGCAACTGGCCAGTCAGCATAAGCTGTCATGAGTTGTATATCTTGCTTTGCTAAATCCATGGTCTCGATGACACAAAACCAAATACAAATTGCTTTGCTTAGAAATAACTCTCAGTTAACTTGCCTTTTTACCACCCATGCATCACAAAGAAGAACCTTAGTGGGTGGAAGAAAGAGCAAGAGAAGAAACTTAAACACAAACATTTGGAAACTGTTTACCACTAACTATGGGAAAAGTACTTAGCAGAAATAGGAAAGGAAATAGTTGTTAAATTCATGAAAACCTTTATGTTTACAACATATGTGCTGAATGCAAATCCTCTGATATTTGGATTTTTTTTTGCATGTCTAAAAAATAGAGAGGACCAAAGATCAGAAAAATACAAGAGATAGTACTACATGGTTCAGAAGCTGGACTAGATGATCTAATAAGATGCCCTCATTTCTAGCAATTTTTCATTGAAAGTGTTACCACTTTTGCTAAAAAGCTGGCTCCATTAAAAAAAAAAAAAAAAAAAAGAAAAGTATCTTTCCTGCCTCATCTATTTCAAAAATTATTATTATTAGAAAAATTATCAAAAAGCTTCTAAAAAAAAAAAAAATCTTTGCCTTCAGACATTGAACTGCAGTATGCGAATTGCAATTCTCGAGGATTCTAACTTCTTTAATGAAGAAGAAAACACCCCAATGTCTATTGTCTAAGCACTTGTATAGAATAGCTAGGGCAAAATTAGCATCAGTAGCATTTACATTGTTCTATAAATGGTCTGAGCAAAATCTCATAATAAATTTGCAGTGTAGTCAGAACTCATCTGTTGTTTGCACTTCCTACTTTGCAGATGAGACAGTCTCAGAAGACAAGGTAGACTGAAGATTGGTTGGACAACTCTATAAGTGAAGTCTCAAGACTCTTGTCATTCTAGCTATCTAAATTACTTAAACAGGACTCAGAGGGATTTAAAGGGGAGAAACGACATGACAAACAATTATATTCTAACACACTATTTATAACAATGCCCTTTCAGATTATTGTTCCACTCAGACTGACACATTACTGTAATCCCAGGGATGAATCAAGGGATTTAGAGTTAGATCATGCACAGCTTGTAGGCATAAAAAAAATACGAATAAAGAACTGACATTCAGGAAATATAGAGCGACTCAAGGATAAATTCTGCTGGGATGAGCTTAATTTATCAATGTCAATAACAACGGTGAACACATCACAAGAATACATGCATATTAATTGAAAATAACTCAGATTAAATCACTGCAGTTTGACATTTTGAGATAGGCACTTTATCTTTTCAAGAAAGAGAGCTCTATAAAATCTTTAATCTGAAAACACATCTTAATTGCATGTTATCACCTCCTAATTGCTTCTATATTATATTAAACATTTTGCTAATTACTAGCCTGATCATGGTGTAAATAGCTTGAGGCTAGAGCTCATAACCAGCTGAAGACAACTGGGCACAATGAAGGCCACAAAGAAGTTTATCACTTCAGTGTATTATCGCGGACTTCCATCATTATCAGTGTCTATCACTCTTTATCTCTGCTTCCCTTGTGAGATAAAGAAGAGAGGCAATAATGTAGATCAGAGGTTGGGTTGCATTTCAGTTAATCCATCTATTTCTAGCTCTAGATTTCTAATATTCCCTGGGGATAAAAGTTGTCTGCCTACTGCTGTCACTAATCTACTGCTTGAAGACTGAGGCCAGAATGCTATTTGCTCTACCACAAGGCTGGGTAATGGAGGTGCTCCTGGACAGCTGGAAGTGAATGCTGCATCTGAAACCAAAGGACGTGGACAAAATGCTTTGCTGTCAGCAATCTACCCACTTACTTTCAGACCCTGAGTTATACAAAGATGATACATAGGGAGAATCTGAGGGAGCAGCTTATGAATTCATCAGGAAAGAAAATTATTTATGTATAGGCAATAAAAATGCTTGTACAAAACTGCCAGATGACCTAGCAATGCAGGCAGTCATTTGGGTAGCAACTAATAATATAGGTACAGTAATCATTTAGACAATTACAGTTACCTGAAATGAGCCAACCAAACCAGCATTTTTAGGTGGGGTTTGGGTTTTTTTTGAAAGAAAAACATTTTATGCAACATCACATCCAGGAATTAATCATGGGTTCTAAACTGCAATGTAAAGCACAGCTTTATAAAATATGACTTGCATTTCGTGAAGAAAGGAACCTTATGTAGGAATAAATCAAGACACAGGTAAAACAGCTTTTCTCACTGTCCCATTGGCAGAATATAAGTTTAGGCAGGGCAAAGAGAAGGTGGCAATATCTGGATTATGATTTTTGCTTTCTGTGTTTAAAATTAGACTTTGACTACAGCTGCTTTGTCAGGGCTTGCTGCAAGATGCCAGATGCCAAAATTGTTAATAAAAGCTTACTTTTTCATCTGTCTTTGCACTGTGGCAGCCACAAAGGGGTTATGCCTGAAGCTTCATTTGCTATATGGAAAAACCTCACAACTTTTACTGAGTAGAAAGTTTGCAAGTCAGGCAGAAAGAAAGCAGACTGAAAGTGAGGGAATATGAATGTGGATGAATTCAAGCTCAAGTCACAAGGTGCAAAAGCAAAGAAAGCATTCTGAGCTCTAAAATGTTTTCTTTTGGAAGAAAATGTTTAATTATATTATACAAAATTAATGCTCAAATCTGAAGAAATTTTCTACCCTCCTCATGGAGGCTCACTCCTCTGTGATGGGATAAGTGACATTTTCCCCAGTGAGACTACAGGTATCATCCATGCTTTGACCTTCTCCTTCCAGATTTCCCCTCTCAGACTTCTCAGATTTATTTGGGGTTGGTTTGTTTTTTTGTTTAGCCCTCCAAGGGCTATATCACTCTACCTAAATGCCTGTTTTTCAGAAGCATCATAAAATAAGTTAGAGAAGTGCAATAAAAAAAGAAGTGCTAACATTGGCCCTTTGCCCTACCTATGTCCTACTTTTGTTTGCTGTCACACGGGCTGTCCGCCTCCCAGGATCCATCTCTTCCTCCCCTGTGGCTGCTGTGACTCTCTTGGCCATCCTGTTTCTGTGGCGGCGTGTTAGATGGCTTCATGACACGAGCTTCAGCTTGTCATTGACAGGAATCTGGGGCTGTCTGAAGTCTTTCTGAAGAAAGACTTTGTACCAAAGCTTCCACAACTGGGCTCATTGTCAAAATTTCTCTGCTGTGAGCATGCAGAGAAATAAAATACAGCACAGCTAACCCGAAGCAAGCAATGATGCACAGCTGTTTTATTGCCTGGTGTAGGTAAGACATTTTTAGGGAATATATTCTGTCTTTTAATGAGCCCACAGTAGAAGACCCTGGATTTATTTCAGCTGCCAGGATCCTCTCAGTCTCACTTATTATCTTTCTCTATTTCCTTCTTTCTTTGTTTCTAGGCTGCGACTGTTTAAAGTGCTTCAGCCCCTTTCTTCAGGTCCTAACCAGTCTTTACAGATGCCTGTGCTCTCCCCAAGAATTCCTTAATTTGCCATCTCTGCTTCCTCTTCTGGCTATGGGAAAGTTGTGCTGTATTCTCATTCTCTTTTGTACCTAAGGTGAGGAGAGGGAGGCATTTCCTAGTGGAATAAAATATTGCCATGATATGTTGGTGCAAGGATCGGCTTCCTATGGGGTGGTAAATGATTTTAAGAATACCTTGTATTAAAACACAGGAGTGCACAGAGCTTAAAGGAAAGCCTGTACTACACAACACACAGCTCTTCCAAAGACTCATTTCTGTGGTTGTATTTTAAGCCAGTGCTACAGATTAGTTTTATGATATTTGCTTGTTTGTGTTTTCTCCTCTGTGTTCACATCTATTATCTCCACAGCCACTAATTCTTGATATAAATGGTGCTAAGCAGTAAAGTATGGTCCATTAACTTGATTTTAAAAAGTATCTAAAATTTATGCAGTGATTTAAATAATAATATAAATTATAGTAAGTATGTGCAGCAGCAGAGGGTATGGCCTCCTAAACAGAATGAATTTCTCCTTGGAGAGCACTGATTAGTTCATTTTTCCTAATGAATCTTTTGTTATAGTCAGAAGTTCCTTTTTTTCCCCCTCACTGTCTCACTTATGAAGCATGCACATGTATATATGTATGTTCCATTAATATATTTGTTAGCTAGATTAAATAATTTCCTACTTCACCTCCACAAAGGGCACAACACTTCTCAAGGAGGCAGCTACATTTCTTAGCTGAGGGAAACTGAGGCCAAGACAGCCCATCCATGGGTCCTGCACTTGTTCAGTCTATGGGCCAGACACCTCCAAGTGCAATCCATTGGAAAAATATAGTCTGCCGAAAAACAGATGAATACTACAGCTTCTCTTAGTGAAAATTATTGTTGTGGCCAATTAGAAAGTCTTACCTGTTTAGAATGATGTAGCTATTATTGCTTCCACTCTATCAAAAATTGTGGCTGATGGTTTTGCACTGCCTTCTCCAGGGTGTAGCGATGCCCCTCTGCTTCAGCTTTTCCCTCACTCCATGTATGCACACTGTACTTCCCCAGGGCAGAGTGAAGGAGAGAGAAGTCCCCCCATTCCCTCACATGTGCTTTATGTGCTCCTATAAGACAGGCTGCCATCTGGCCTAATGAGCTTTGAAACAAACTGCCTTTAAGATAACTTTCCTTTACCTGCAGTGATGCTCCTTCGGTGGTTGTTTGCCAGCACCCTGGTCATTTAAGCAGTAGTTTAAGATGCATCAGAGTTGTTGTTTTTTTCCCCTAGAAATATCAATGTAGGTAGTGCTTTCCAATAAGTGGACATTAATTCATGCTAAATTACAGTGGGATTCCCAAGAAATTACATATTACATCCACATGAATACTGAAAGAAATCATTATGATTAATGGTATAATTTATATGTGCATGCTGATGAAAGAATCATAATCTAGAGTAAATTAGCAGAGATTTATGTACTAATAATTTTGTTGTGCTCTAAGGTCCACACGAAAACCAACTAGGTGATGTTGTATTGACAGCCAGTTCATACTAGCATATCTTAAAGGGATAGTATAACATATCAAATAAACAACTTCTAATGCACATTAACTTCATTTCACCTTTTTTTCCTCCAGAATCCATATCTATGCCATTGCTAGGAATAAGGCTTCATCCCTTTCATCTTCACATGTGCAAAAGAGTAAATGTGGATGAGAGAAATGAAAATATTTAAACGTAAAATACCTGACTTCTAAGAGAGGAAAATAAATGAACTGACCTGCTCCATCAATGTGCTTCTGAGTGCAGGAAGGCCATGTGGTTGCAGACAGGGAAGAGGAATTTCATGCCTTTCAAGACAGCTGGTGCAGCTCTCCCCAAAGCCCAGGGTGCCCCAGGTCACTGCCTGGGATACCCGTGACAGCACCCAACGCACACCCTGGCCACCCACAGTGCAGCACACTGCCTCACTTCACTCAAGTAGCCATCGTAAATGCATAAGGCATTATTATCTTAAATCCAGTCATTATTGCTTACTGCAGATAATGAAACTGTGGTATTTGGGGAACACAGAACTCATGTACTGAATTCATGTTTTATTTTCCATATACGAAAGCACAAGCAGAAGCACCTTTCTTACTGGCAATATTTTTGAAGTGTTTATTGCTGCATGTATTTGGGCCTTTTCAAAACAGTCTCTGTTTCAGAGACCAAGTCAGTATCACACAGTCAACTTGTGGTGCTTGAAATGCCAGCTGATGGTAAACATGTGAAGTGCATTACTTAATATTCTAAAGAGATGGTTGTGAATCCTTTTATATTAATCACTGAAGCAAATGTTTATAAAATGCATCTCTGTATAATCACTAACTTATCTTAGCTCTGAAATTCTTATGGGAAATAGTGGAAGGTAGGTTAAATTACCTATTAAAATTTTTTTTTTTAACAAGGATACATTGCTGACCTAGCAAAATTTGCAGTATGTTTTCCTAAGGTGCTCTTAGTACATCACCCTTTCCAAATACTTTTTAAAGAAATAGCATAATCTAATCAAAATAGTCTTATGTTTTTGTAATAAGCTGCTTTATCAATTTATAGTAACTTAGATAGGACTCTGCCCAAGGAGTTTAGAGCCTAAAATTTTGCAATTTCTAAGAAAACATCCCCTGAGCTATGTGTTCGAGACTATAATGATGTGAGCCAACAGCAGCACTGCTATTGAACAATGGTAAACAAGATCCAGAACGCTTTCTCCTTTTAAGTTAGATATTTTCACTTTTTGCTGCTGGGGACACACTTTTTTTGTAGCACAAAACTGAATATTAGAGGCAGTGTTTCAAATTTTATACAAACTTAGATGTATTTGCTTGTAACAAAGCCTGTTGGAGGATTAAATCTTTTCTACAGGGAACCCAATGTCAACTTTTGCCCATGAGAAATCACTAACAACATTTCTAATGACAACCAGCCTGTCTCTATGCATTTTACCTAGCTACTACTTACGGAACCTGTAGTCTACACTGTTTGTTATGCAGAATACCTAAATAATTTTCAAAATCCTTACTTAAAACTTAATTCAAGAGAAAAACCTCTTGATCATACAAAAGATATTATTGCCAGAGACTAAACTGCTTGACGCTATGTATTGTTCTAGCTGTAGTCAAGAGGGAATATTAATTGAGATGTTCCATGGATTACAGTGTGTATTCCACAGTGGTTCACATGTTTCCTGGTGGTCTTTCCAACAGGAATAGCACAAATGAGAGGAATAGGATGGATCATTTTGAACCTTAGTTGTTAAGCCATTGTTCTGTTGTGCACAAAAGGTAATGCTTGGTTGATTTGCTTTATTTCTGAGCTGTTCTGATTTTTTCCCTGTGCACCTAATCTCTGCCACTTCCTCTGTGAGTCATCAGCAGCTGGACCCGGTGAAACCACAGGAACTAGCTCCCGGTAAAGAGCTCTAATGGCGCTATTACTCAAGTTCAATTCTCTTTAAGCCTAGTAAAGAAGCATCATGAGTCATATGGTACAGACAAGAGTTCTTTTGCATTTACTTCTTTAGGAAAATCAAAATCCATGCTTCGCTTTTTCAGAGTGATTACAATGGGAGTCTCCTGTACCTATCTCAGTCTGCCTTTTCTTTGCAGCAGGGCTGAAATGTCATTTTCCTTTCAATTTATCATCATTTTTCTTACCCTTTTCAGTTGTACTACCTATAATTTAAAGCAAATTCTTGCAAATAAACCAAAATTTCACAACCATGTAGCTCTCTTCTTTCTGCTTGTTTTCATTGCACAGGAGTGCAATGTGATTCACACCTCCGATTCAGCTGATTTGATTAGTTGTTGCTGCCACACACCTGCTGCTGTCACGGCAGTAGTCTATATTTGTGGCACACATTCCTGCTGTCTGGCAGAACAGGTGGATATTGTATAGTAGATTGAAAAGAATGGTTTGAATGGTAATTGTTCTGCATCCATGCTTACACAAACCCAGCAAAAGTTGGGTCTCTAAAATGAGTCTTATGATTTACCTTCAGTAAATAGGATGGTCATGTGTCTTATTTTAAACTAAAGCCAGATTTTTAACTGCAGAAGAGAATAACCTCATCAGATGAACTTTACAGTAAGATGGTTGGAAATTTTTCATAACTTTTGTTCACTTCTGATTCTCAGGCATTTCTGTACAAGACAATCTGAAGACTGGAGAGTTTTGGGGGATCTCTTTGACTCTTGGTAGGAGTTCCTTTCCTCTCCTTCAATTAAAATGAGTCATTCTTAACATTTAAAAATGGTCCTTATTAAAAGAATGTCTCATAGTTATTATCCTCTCAGACTAGCATTTTGTCTCCTGATGAAGTCTTGCATGCTGGTTGCAGGAGCTTTACTGAATTGCAATGTAGTGCTGCTCAGGGACTGATAGTTTCTGACAGTCTGAACACTGGGCAGCAGAAAAATAAGGTGTTTATTGTTCAGCTTATTGAACAAAAAGAACTACATGGCAGTTGGCAAATATCCTCTTGCTAAGTGGAGGGGTACATCTGACCACAGAGGTCTTTGAATTATCTTTAAAATATGAAACGGAGAGACCCTGAAATCACACCTGCTTCCTGAGTCAGAAGTATTTCAGCAAAAAACTGAGGAACAGTACAAGTAGCATTTAATTGTTAGAGAGAACTGGAGAAACTAAATACAGAAAATATGAAACCTCCTGAAAAAAGGTAAAATGAAATTGTCTCTAAATCAGATCCTTTATTTATTCGCACAGTTGTATTTAAATGGATTAAGAGCTCCAATACAGGCATTCCCAAATTGCAATCCACATACCACAAGTTGTACACAAGTGTCTGTGCTATGACATGTGAGCCTGTGCAGGCTGAAACTGCTGTCACCACTGCTGCTGATGGCAATACTTGGCAAGACAAAGATTGAAAATCATTGTCCTAAGAGACAGATGAACAGTTTTCCTTTTCATACAAGATATTAATTTTTAGGGAAGTAGTGTGTCTTATCTAAAGTACATACATTATTCCTTCAGTTTGAGCAAAACTAAGTCTTTTGATGTTCTCATACAATAAATACAATCTAAATACCGATTCGCCATCAGTGCCAAGATTTAGAATTGATTACTTCTGCCTAAACAAAGCTAGTACTATTTCTCTTCATGTATTTCTTCAGCTAAGTATTAAATTAGTTGCAGATTGTAAATCATTGTTCTGTAGAAGACAAATACAACAAATACTTGAAGCCAATACTGCACACATTTTTAATGTACACTTTTTCAAATATACATATCTGAGCTGCTCTGCTATGGAAGAACTTCTCTTTTTTAAAGCAGGGAAAAAGCATAAGGAGGTGAAATTTTTGGCAGAATGTAATTCTACATTTGGAAGTTCCTAGAAAAAGTTTTATGACATCTATTTCAAATTAATATTTCATTAAAATTAATATTTCATGTGCAGTGTTTAGAATTATTATTTTGATATTTTTGTTCAGGTTTTGCCTTTTATCTATACAGCACACATTAGTGTCCGAAAATTGTCCTACTGATAATTTTTCAATTTTCAGGTACATAGGGGGATAGGATAGGTAACCAAAAAGTTTCAATTTTCATCCAGTTCTGACAGAGGTATTTGATTTACAGTAGGAGTTGTTTTCATATTCTTAAAAATGTCGTAAACAATTTGCAGCCGCTTGACTTTTGATGCCATCATAAATATTCATGATAATTTTCCAAGATCTACAAATATAAGGTGGCCTTAGAAAAAAAATCAGACTTTGAGTGGTACGGAGTGTTAAGCCATTGCTTTTTCCACCTGTCTAAGAATACAAAGACAGCTGCAAAGCCTTGCTTAACATCACATGCAGGGCTTCTGGCAAAAGTTTTTCCATGTATTTTAAGCAGAACCAATGAAAAGCCATTGCATTAAAGCTGTGCTTGCGGAGACTCTGATAACACAGTTTGGCATAGATATAGCAGCCCTATAAGAAGCCACTGGGTTTGTAATCAACAGCTCTGAACATGACTTTTAATCATGCAGTACACATTTGCCAGTGTGTAGTAGCACAGCTTTTTCTGGACATAAGAAATGAAAGCGAATGTCAGCTGGAAAATGAATGGATTAATAACAGAAAAAAAAGAAAAGTAAAACTAGCAAAGCTAATTATTCTGTTTGCAAACCTGTTAATTGTTCAGTAAATAAAACTGACACTAAAGCATGCCAAAGATATATTGTGTTGTGGAATATTTTATTACTTGATAGGATAGTGCATTATTATAACTATATGCAACAAACAGGTATATTTTGCTCACCTTTCAGCAAAGTTCTCTCTTTTTGTTTTTCACTCTGACATTTTCTCCTTTGGTATTTCCACACACTATTTATAACAGGCATGTTTGTGTTTCAGGTGCAATTTTTATGGTTTTACGACTAATAATAGAGTGTATATGGAGACAGCAATTGCATCAGTGTCACAAGCCACTCACATAAGCCAAGGATGGGAAGGTAAGGGGTTCTGACTAATATGAGAAGATGTAAGAAAAGATCTGAGAAGGTGAAGTAATTCTGCTCAGGAAGATGCAGGACTTTGATGGGGTTGAACTTCAGTGGCATAAATTGCTTAAAGTGATGCTGAATTACACCTGCTTGCCTTAAACGTTTGGGTCATCTGATATGTAATTTAAGTATGTCCCGTGTTGACCCAGATTTCTAATGACACAGCTCAGCAAGTAATGACTAAGATGACACATTAGTGATAAAACCCAGGATTTATCAAAAAATTCATAGAACACATTTTCTACTATAGCACTACATCCACAGCACACCATTTTCCTGTGGTATTCGCAAGGTTTAAATAAATTACAGGTAATATTTTCATGACTACACATAAGATTTAGAAATCCATGCCCCATTTCTTAAATTGAAGGAAAATGTTTAAAGCAGTTTCAAAGGGATTGAGGTGATGAAACACTATTAAAAAATCCTACTAGGTTCGTCTTACATCCAGTATCTGACCATAGATGCTTAGATGTCCCTTTGAAGGTCACTGAGATCTAATATACTAAGCATCCAAGCTGTTTTCAGAACTGTGAATTAGACCCCTAAATAACATAAGTGCTTTTGAAAATGAGATCTAGCAAAATCCTGTAGACATGTTGGTTTTAGTAAGGGTATGTGAAAGACTTACCTGTAAGTTTTAACAGCTTCAGGAGCCCTTGACAAATCGCAATATTCTTCATGTGTCAACATCAGAATATAAACTGAGTGGAGTATTATAAGCAGAAAAAACAATATAAGCTGATTGGTATTTTAATATTTATTCCCAAATTAGTATTCAGCCTGAAAGAAAAAGCAAGAGAAATCCACATAATTTCAAACTAAATTCCACATACTCAGCAATGTCACTGTGGTCTGGCCTGCTTGAAACTGAACAGCTTAGTGAAAACTGCACCACCACCCAACACCACAGACCTCCTCACTACCTCTTCTTTCAGGTTTTAGAAAACATGTATTGACACTAATTCCAAGTACTTCCAAAACTTTCACTCTAAGTAAATGGATGAAGGATAATCTACTTAGGAGAACTGAAGAAAGGTTAACTTTTGGTATATTTCTATATTTTTTTCTGATGTGAAGTCTTAAGACAGTGACATACGCATTAAACTTCTAACTGATTATTAATCTTTATAAGATACAATAGTATAAAAAGTCTAAATTTCATTTTTCTCCCCATAGCTTTAATACAATTTGTCTTATGCCTATAAAGCCCAAAGAATGACTGCAGTAAAGAAAACAAATCTGACAACTAGGTAAGCATTTTATGAGACAATTTTTGAACTGCGGATATGGGAATTCTTCATGACAGTGAACAGTATCTATACAACAGAATGATCTCAAGAAGGTATTTGTTGGTGGTGTGAAAGTAAGGGAGCACCTGTGCCTGACTATCTGTGACTATCTTATGTAGTTCTGAGGATGCTCTAGATGGATGTATGTATTATTTGTAAATGATTTCTTTACCTTGGGTAGGCAATATGAAATGCTTTGGTAGATATGCAGTTAATATGAAACCATATCTGCATACTTTATGATTCTTTTCAATTAAAACACCTAACCCACACTTTTGTGAAAACTACTTTTGCAAATGGAAAAAATGCACAGAGAATGATTTTATTTTAAAATTTAAAAAAACCAAACAACAACAAACAGCAGCCCCACAACATTTTCAGGGCTGATCCTCAGCAAGCCACATCTTTTTTACATTTCACAGACATGACATGTCATTAGAAAATGGTGCTACTCTTGGTTACATTGGCATGTCATATTACAGTACATTAGAAAATATGATGTGCTGACATAACCATGCATGACCATTTTCCAAATGACACGTTAAATCCTTGTAGTTCATTCAGAAAGAGGCACATTTGGTTCTCAATACACATATTCTGCATATATTGTAATCTACACAGGTGAAATGTAAAAGACTGGAAAAAGCACAGAGGAAATAGTGCAATCATGAAGTTAAACAACCCTCTATTCAGTGTTCAAACAAAGTCACATCTCAGTCTCCCCTTATATTGCACATGCAGAATGTTCAACACAATTCCTGATTGATCATTTATGCAAAACAAACCTCAAACAAATACAAATAATTATCTTTAAATACTAGAAGAAAACAGGATCACTTATTATTACCTCCATAGCTGTTACAGTTGATCTTTATATTTTATTCTCTCTCATCTTTCGGTGAGTAACATCTGGGACTCATCAGGCTGTCCAGCATTTCAACAAAGATGATGTCACTGGTGCCAAATACTTTGACAAACATGTCTACTGCATAAACCTAAAGAACTGAAACACCAGACAAATTAAGTTTACGATTAGAAACAAAATGAATCATTTGTACTGTGAGTTTAAGTACACTAGACACAGACTTTCTTTTCAGAGGAAAGACGTTGACTGGAAACTGTAAAAGCAAGCAATTTTTATTTTTATTTTTTTTTTTCCTCTGAGAGTTTGGAGGAGCTTTTGATCTTCTAGTGCCCATTACAACCTTGGGGAAGGTTAAATTAACCCTTTGAACAAACATTCCTACCAGCATCCAATTCACTTGAACAAAGTAACTTAGTCACCAGCTAAATTGAATTCAAACTGCTACAGAGAATATGAACTGACATAACTTAGCTCTGATGATAAGGAAATGAAAAAGAGTGAATTTGTTTCTGACATGTGCTGAGGGGTCCAAACTCTCAATTTCAATTTTGGAGGCACCAGGCAGTGTGATTTTGTTGCACAGAAGTTTTGGTGCACAGCTGGCCAAGGTGCAAGCTGTGTGCCAGTGATGCAGAGACCCATGACACTGACCCTCTCTTGTAATGCTGCTCAGAGGGCAGTATGGGGCAGGACAGCAACATGACAACTCCATGCAAGTCTGATTTCCCCCCCCTGCTAAGGTAGCAACTACGGAAAGCACTTCATGTACCATCTCTTCTCCAGCCATGCACTGAAGGAGGAATTTCTTTCTTACCCTTTTCTTTCTGTGCACCCATCCATAACCTAGAAGACCTCTTCAAAGATTGTTTTGTAAAAGATATAGTTAAAAAAGGAATTATACAGATCAGTATTGACCACTCCTACCAAGAATTCATAAAAGCAGCATGGCTTTATCAGTCTTACAGGGGAAGGATGCAGGACACTTCAAGAACACAGGTTTATCAAGCAGAATAGCATTACAAGCTCCTCATTTCTCTGCTGCTAGTGTGTATAGGAACTGTGATCAGTGGTTTCTCCAATAAGAGTATAAACAAAAAAGGATGATTAAATGAGGCACAGAAGCACCAGTTCTTGTTATCAGGCCTAAGCCTGGTACTGCAGCAATTCCAAAGGGTGATAATTGCACAGGGAATTTCTGTGACATAGACACTAATTCACGTTACAGTCAGCTTAATAATGTAACCACCAAACAATCGTAAGCAATATAGGATGTACTCACCAAGATATGCCTGCTGCTTAAAAAGACAGATAATGATCTTGGCTGAGACTCTTCAATTTCTATTTAGAAAGTAAAATATTCAAGAGAAAGATGCATTTCAGCTAACACACAAAAGTGAAATTCTAGACTACATTAAAACGGCAAATAAGCAAACAAATCACACTTCAAAGGCGTCAGATAAAGATCTGAGTCCTGCAATCACACTGCTAATAAAGTTTGAACAAAATTAAGTCACCCATCATTTATAATAGCAGACAGAGTACAAGTTCAAATATTAAGTTAAAATATGATTAACTCAGCTTTCAGCTTGGCTCCAAAAGTGTTCATCTGCACTTGATATTGTGAATACTTTCACACCAGCAACTATTACTTACAGCCCTCGGGTATAACATCATGCACCCAGAAGTAGCAGGAACACATCGGTATTTTTTCCCACATACACAAATATTAGCCTTGATACAACTACAATATCTCCTTATGCTTAGCTGTGTCAATATTTCCCTTTTGCCTTCTACCACATGTCCTAGTGTAAAATCTCTCTGGCAAAACTAAAAGGACAGGGAGTTTTATAAAACAGGATAATCCTACTGAACATGCAATCAATTAACTGAAACAGAGAGATGGATATTTTCTGAAACTCCTTACAGGCTCTAGACAAACACAGTGAGATAACAATGGCAAATTGTTTGGCTTACTAATTGTAACCAAATGTATGCCATTCTATCAAAACATTCTCAGGAGGATGTCAAAGACTCTTTTTTTAAGTAAACATCTTGTGTCATCCTTTTACTGAAGTGGAATGAAGGTCTCCAATAAAAATAGTACATATCAAGGATCCTTAAAGAGGTTTATATATATATTACTGATCTTTGAAAATGCAGCTTGAGAGGTACATTAATAATTTCACCCAGCTGGGCAATAAACATTCCTGCCAAAAGAATTATGTAAAATTACATAAATCCTTTTTAAAGGGAATATGTTTTAAGGAGACATAAAGTATAGACTGAGCTACTTCACCTTTTTTTTTTTCTTTTCACAGCTGTGTTCTACGGAAAGCATTTTAGCGTGTAAAATCTCTCTCCTTGTAAAATACTCCAAAGAGAAGCCAAAATTCAAACCTGACTGTAATGCATAATACCAAAGTGGCATATGGTGCAAACTATAGAAAAGTTGAGCAGTGAGAAATAAACCAACCTCAATCAAATAAAGAAAGCTTTTCACATGTGAAGCAATTGATAAAATAACAATAAATGGCTAAAGGCAAACATTTTTTTCATCAAGGCATAACTTGACCTTTAAATACAATACGTATCCAAAAGAAACTACCAAATAGTTAAAACATTTGATCATGCTTAACATGTAGATTGCTAAAAAAGGAAAAAGAGTTAAAATCTCACATTTTTTAAAAGATCCCATACATTGTAGCAGTGGAACCAATCTTGTAATTTACATTAACAAAACACTTAAGCATGTTGCTATCCAAACTTCACAGGAGAGCACAGTGCTTAAACAAGTAAGCTAAAATTAAAAAAAAAATAAATTAAGGATAAACCCAAGTGTTTTGGTGTCCTCAAGATAAGAAGGATATAGACTTGTTGGAGCAAGTCCACTGGAAGGCCACGAGGATGATCATGGGGCTGGAGCACCTCCCTTATGACGACAGACTGAGAAAGCTGGGGCTGTTCAGCCTGGAGAAGAGAAGGCTGCGTTGAGACCTCATAGCAGCCTTCCAATATCTGAAGGGAGCCTACAGGGATGCTGGGGAGGGACTCTTCATCAGGGACTGTAGCTACAGGACAAGGGGTAAGGAGTTCAAACTTAAACAAGGAAAGTTCAGGTTAGATATAAGGAGGAAGTTCTTTACTGTGAGGGTGGTGAGGCAGTTGAACAGGTTGCCTAAAGAAATGATAAATGCTCCATTCCTGGCAGCTTTCAAGGCCAGGTTACACAAAGCCTTCCGCAACATGGTCTAGTGTGAGGCATCCTTGCCCATGTCAGGGAGGTTGGAACTAGATGATCTTAGTGTCCTTTCCAACCCTAACCATTCTATGACCCTATGATTTGCCAGATTTGCCCTCAATAATAAATATATAAGTCCTTTCGGTTTGCCTATGATGCTCAAAGATGTTAATTTCATTCAAATAAATAGTAAACTTTGCATTAATTTCCATCACACAGAAGAAATATGTGCGTTGGAAAGCATATGCTGCCATAGGGGTTACTAGTTCCCATAGTTCTCTATCAGCTCTGATACCTAAGAGCCAAGGCTGCAGAAAATGCTCCTAAAACTACTGCAAAAACTGAGCTATGAGAGGCTGAGACTGTGACTAGCTGGATCAGCAGCCTCAGTAAGTCAGGGATACCATATTTGCTCTCTACTTCTCCATTTTCTTTCCCCATTATAGGCAGTGAAGAGACTGTAAACTGAGAAGTACGGAAGCATGAAAAGAAATAGGAAACTTTCTTCTAGTCCTTTTATCATTTAGAAATGTAACTATCTGCAGAAAACAGAAGAAAAATCAAAGCACAGCATAAAAGTTTTGGCATAACAATAACCAGGCTGGAGAAGACCAAAGGCCTCAAGCAGAGTACTGCCTCCAGCAGTGGCCAGTGGCAGAAGCATGGGGATGAGCAGACCAGCCAGGTTTGGACATCCCTCTGCTTGGTTGTACCTCCCCACCCGGCTGGCAGCATGCTTGGGACTTCCTGCAGTGAAAGCTTACTGTAAACCAGAGTATCTGGTAGCTTTCTCATGGACCTCTCTTTATGGTCACTAGTCTGTTACTATTGTCAAAGGGTGGCACGGGACAAAACAGAGATAACTGTCGATGAATAAAAGTAGGAGGAAACTCTCTACAAGAGAAGTCAATGTGCTGTGCTGGTTCAAGGATCAAACCAGGGGAAAGAGGCTCTTAATCCACATAAGGAATTGCAAAGACCCATGCAATTTTTCAGTCACTGAAGGCTGATCTAAAGGCTATTCAAGTTTAGTTATGTGATACCAAAGAATAACTAATTGTAATGCTGTTCAAATCATAATATCATAATATCTTTAGTTCTGATTTTTTTTTTTTAATATTACTTTTTTTTGCATTCAGGAGGCTAGTCAGTTATTGATCTTGTAGAAGCATAGACGGATGCAATGGCTATAGCAATCTGAGTGGTATGTACAATGGGTAGCTCAAAACATGTCACTAAAACATCCTGTCGAGGAATTAAACCACAGTTAAGGGCATGGCATTCCTAGATGAAAGACAACAAACAGCATTCTTTAATAATTTCATTAAAATTTCATTAAAGAAAATCAACAGCAAATGCAAGTCAGACCTAGAGTTGCTTTAGACTCATTGGAGCTGTGTATTAGAGTTTTGACCAAAAGAGTGGAATAATATGAAATGGATGGCTGAAATATCAGAGGGAAGAGAAATATTTTTTTAAAATTTCTTATTACAACCTGAGATTTCACTATGCATTTCAGCTTTGTCACCCACAGCAAAAGTCTAAGCAAACTTTATCAGAAACCATAAAATTACTGAAGTTTCTGAAACAAAAAAAAAAAAGCCATCCACCCAATCTTGTGAAATAACAGATTACTTCTGCTGTATTCAAAGAGAGAAGTGGGAGTATTCTTTTTCCCACTATTTTTAGTTCATTTTTATTGTTGACATGGCAAAACTGTTTATAAACATAAAAGCCATGTACAGTTTTGTAGAAAATCAACCGCCTTTACTGTGATATACAGCACTAGATAGATTAACCAGAATTGTCTACAGAAAAAAAGTATTTCAGAGCACACAGATGCATATACAGATACGCACTCACACATTTCTATTCCCTAATGGCTTCAAACTTTATTATGTTGCAATGGAATTACTGCAAAAATTCTGCTATCAGACAGGACTTGATTACCAAGCAAGGGCAGAATTTATAGCCTCCTGATTTTATATTCCTACAATCTGAGCACATATGTCAACTTTAGCTTAAGAAAAGAATTATTGGTTACCATTACATTGTTGTTTCTCTTAGCTAAGCTTAGCAGGACATAAGGGAGAAGGTATATTAGAAAAAACTCCACATGTATTTCAGCTAAAAAAAAGTTCATAATAATAAAAAGCATGTAGTTTTTTTTTTTTTTTTTAACAGGTTATCTATTATATTATTTTAAAGGAATCCAGAACATGTAAACGTACACAAACATGTATGTATGTACCTACATATCAGTGAAACACAGCCATATTACAATTAGGACTTGCAGCTATTGAGAACCAATACCAAAAAATATAAACTTTCAAAAGAGAATTAAGAATATTTTGCACAGAAGCTGAAATAAATACTTTTTGCAAAGTTGTTCTGTGCTGCTCCATGACCAAGAGCATTCATGAACTTTGTCTCTTACTCTATGGGAGCCATATCAACTTTCCAACATTTTACAGGCTTCCACCAAGGCTTTGTGTTTCCCAGCTTTTCATAGCTGAAGTAAGGCATGACACAATGTAACAGCCAAAATATTATAGAACCAGGTAACAATATTATCTAACCTGATATGGGAAGATGCTTCAGTGTGATCTTTTACCACAGCTTTTTATATAAAACTGTTCAAGTCACTGACTGGAAAGTCAAGCATTTGGTGTCAGATTCAAGCTGCTCTTTGCTCTTTTCTATACTATAGAAATCTAACTGCCAATAAGAAAATCAACTTTTTAAGGTGGGATTCTTCCCTGCCTTCACATTGGCATAATGACTGTATTAGAATTGCTCAGGTAGATAACAAGCAATTAGAAATTATTCATTAAGACAACTGATTTGTAGTTAGTTCTTCTGTCTAAAATTAATTGAATTAATCCTTTCTACATATATTATTCCACTGCTTTCAATGCAATTAATCAAAGTCAGTTATTGGCCAGTGTGAGTGCAAGTGGCATAACCAAGCCCAATACAGCATATAGGAGATAGACAGATTTTTCACAGTTGCCCTAAGCATAATTTTGTTCTCTTTGGCAAAGTTTAGCAGCAACCTTTCAGCGTATTATTTGAGATATTTTATATGAATGAGGTATAGAATTTTCTGTCTCACAGTCTGGAATCTCCTCCACTGGATTTTGGAAGGAATTAACACAATGATCAATGAATGCTTTCCAGTTTATGTCGCTGAAACAGCATGGTAAAATGAACCAGTCTGAAGGTTCATTTTTTGTTTTATATACATGACAAAGTATATTCTGACTTTAGCATTTCAGACTATGCTTGCGAAATCTAAAGCTCAAGATACAGATGCTATTTTCTGCCTTTTCTGTCCTCCCCTCCTCTGCCTCCTTTGCTATATTTTGTTGATCTTCTCAAAAGAGATTTTCTTCTTTGTTATTTTCTCTTAATGAGCAGTCCTTTATTCAGCCTGAAGTTCAGAATATAGTCCTCTCTTCATATTGAAATTGAAATGCAATTGAATAAATTAAGCAAGAATGGAAATGCCTTAACAATGTCTTCAGATGTTTCTTTCTTTAATAATTATAAAAAATATTAGTAAGAATTCTAGCCAGTAACATTACTCTCATGCAACTGTGAACAACAACTTCTTTCTCTCTCTCTGATTTGCTAGTCTGTGTGTGAGCAACTGCTCCCTATTATTGTATTTTGGAATAGGTGAAACATTTCAGTTATGCTGCATGGTTTGATTGGAGTCACTTGCCAAGACACAAAGGAATCCTTCAAACCTGTCCCCAAGGGAAAACCTGGGGGCAGATTTCCCAAGGAATGTAATGGGGTACCTGATGCAGTTCTAAGTAGCCAACCTCTTTTAATAAACCAGTTGCATATTACATACAGGATTCTCGATCTATTTTGCAGAGACTTCAGAAATGGCAAAGAGAAATGGTTTCAGCAGGAGATAATGGGCTTTATGACTTTTCCCAAATTATTCCCCATTTTAGTAGCCATCATCTTGTCGGGCGACATCTGGAATGATTAGAGGATGATATTTTAGACTGACAACTGGGCTGTCATTCACACTGTCAGTCAGCAAACATCCAGGTTGCCCAGGGATACAAAGCTAGTTTATGCCTTTATCCTGTAGTATATAGTGTTCCTGATTCTTTACCTTGATTTCAGATGAAGCAGTTCTGACAGCTAGCACCAGAGGCAGGCAGAGGGCTCATGTTGATGCTGGGAGACCCGTGGTGCTTTTGTGTCACAGTTTTAGTGCTTCTGTGGCAGCCCATTGGGCAGGACATAGCCCTTGAGTATTAGGTGGGTCTAGTAAGTTCACCTGCTTTCAAAAAACAGAAGGCAAATGTTCGCTTAGTCCTCTAGGAACACACCTAATTATTTGAGGCTTATGTACCTGAATGGGAGCTTTCTTACACAACCCAGGTGTCTGCAGAATTATTATCCTAAGTTCTCTAATTATTATCCTAGACCAGAAAACAAACCAACCCAAAGCAGCCTTGAGCTCCAAGGATGAGCAGTCCCTGTGTTTTCTGCAGTTTGCAAGAGCACCCTCACCAAACCATCAGGAAGAATAAATGTGCTTCACAGCAACAACTTCACATGGCTAAATCATTCTTTGATATGCAGTCTAAATTCCTTCTCCCTCCCTCCCTCCCTCCCTCCCTCCCTCCCTCCCTCCCTCACTAT
>JANRGW010004505.1:0-36330 GCA_024733675.1 Psilopsiagon aymara | reverse complement strand
AACAAAGACCTCTGCTTTTAAATGTTTCAGTTTGGGAACCCAGCTTTGGGCACCAAAAGTCTGATTTTCAAAGGGAAAAATTAAACTGCAGTTCTCAGAAAACAAAAAGCAGCGCTGGATGTACCAGCTGTGACACTCAAGACCTAGAACACAGCAATCAGGAAATGAAGAACCAAAGCACCAAAGAAAATTTTGCTTCCCTTCATTTCTCTTTGCCTCAATGTATTCCTGTTCTAACACAAAAATAACATTTCTTACAGATACACTGAGTGAATGGGATACTCACAAAGACTAATAATTTCTAAGTAAGTAATAAATAGCTCATAAATTAAGGTTAGAAATGACTATACAGTTTGTTATCAGTGAGCAGGTAAGTAACTTGCTATTGCTTTGGTTCCAGACAGGTAGCAGTACAAGCCATCCTAATGCACTGTGTTTCACAGACCAGTTTAAAACTCACACCATGCATCTGTGACATCTTCCTTCTGCAAACAGCCTTGCAGCCTTGTCCTCAGAAAATGTAAAATTAAACAGCTCAAAGCAAATTTGCTTAAAAATTCAATATAAATGCCTTAAAACGCTGGCAGAAGTTGCATAGCCTGAAGGCAGGGAACTCCTTCAGTAATGTTTCTAGCTAATGTTTCTGAAGCATGATAAAAAGTAATAAAATTTCATAAACAAGTTGTATAAAAAGGATGACTATTTTTTTGCCTCTTGTATGAATCTGAGACTGTAATACCTGTATGCAGGCCTGTATTCTGACTCCTGTGTACCTTGTTCCTAGTGCCCTATCAGAAGATGCTTGCCAATTACAGTAGCAGAGAAGCTGAAACCGGAATGAAAGGGGCATGTAGATACATGCAGACATGGCTAAAACAAAAGGAGGAAAAAAGGATGTTTGAAGCATACTTGGGTAGCATTGTTCTGGAGCTCAAACCAACACCCTTCTAAAGGGCAAATAAATCACTATAATTTATTTATACTTACTTTCTAAATAGCTTGCTCTGATTCTTTTCAAGTAGCATCTCACAAACCTGATTGTTAAGTATAAATTAAAACTATTCAAGAGGTAATATTTATAAAGCACTTTTGCATCCACAGATGAATGCTGCTGTATATTATGAACATTGACATATTTGACAAGGCAACAGAGTTAAATGTGATACAGAGTCAGACTAAAGATTTTTTTCTTGTCTGAAAAGCCCTTGTTTTGTTACTAATATTAGAGCTACAGCAACCTATTTGACAAAAAGCACCTCCTAATTTGAGAGCTGTAGCTCTTAAGCTCCATAGTAGCAGCTATTTACCTGGTTGGCTCACTCTTCACAAAATGTGCCCATTAAGCTCAGGGTATAAAGCCAAAAAAAAAACCCAACAGCCACTCTACTGATCATGACAGAACAAGCAACTGTGCTGGTATGTGTTTGATAAGAGACAGCAGAGGAAAAGGAGATAAACCTTGGGGTGTAAGACAGTAGTTTACATATTGCATTTAGAACAATAGGCAAAGCTATTATTAACTTCATTGGGAATAACTCCTAGTAGAGCAAATTCTCTGGTTGCAGGTGTTTGGAGAATTTTCCCTGAGGGAAGCTTTATGATATGTATATACACATACATAAGCAACACCAGTTTATGTCGTGGAAATTTATGCATGCATTCTCAACTGAGAGTAAATTTTAGCCCTTTTCTTGTTCACTAATATTACACAAACATTTTCCCAGCTTGGCAGGGCTAAATTAAATTGGGCAACGTTCTGTGTGTGTTTGATGTCTGCTAAATGAAGTGAGCTTCCAATTCGTCATATTTACTCAAGCTCACTCAACTCTAGTAAAAATTAAAATGTTCCAGTTAATTTAACAAGATAATTTAGTGCTCTCAAATCTTTCTTGCTCAACATTTGTTGCTGTTTAGAAGTCGGGGGTATGTGCTTCCATGTAATTCTTTGGACAGCTCTGAGGACTTAATAGTGAGCAGTAGACATTTTAGACACTGGACTGACATTGTGTTTAATCTCAAGCAAGTCCCTGAGCTGTCACTGGAGAGAGGAAGTCTTGGATCAGGCCTTTGGATTCATTATTTAAAGGAAAGAAATCACACAAAAAGCCATAGAATATTTAGGAAAGAATCAGGGTGACTAAGGCAGTAGCTGGAAGATGAGAACTAAAACATTGCTACATTGAGTAACTTGGTTACAAATAGAAAGCAGGCACCAAGATCCAAAATAATAAAAGTATCCACACATGAAGCTCTTTCATGCTTGGTACTTGGAAATAACAACTAGATTTTATGTCAATACAGAAAAGGAATCCAAAACATCATTCAATTTTAGTGGTACATACACGATAAAGTCCATTAAAATGAATACTTAATGAAATGAACCAAGATTGAGAATTTAAGATTGGCCATACCAGTAATACAGGTTTACTCACAGGAATACGTTATATTGTTTCTCTGTAAACTGCTCTCATTAAACGCTATCTGTAGGCTTAAGCACGAAAAGATGAAAAAGCAAAGTAGCTACCACATCTAGAAATCCCCTCATTACCAAAGGACAGGTCACTCAGCAGCCTGAGGGATGGCAGCACTGAAACATCTGCTATAGAATAGATCCTCAAAGATCTAATGTATCATATTGAAGACAATAGTGAAAATAATCTTCTCCCATTTATTTGGTACTACTCTAAGAATCAGGGGTAGAACGAAGGTTACTGGCTGGTTGTATTGAATCACGGTCAGATACAGGTGATCCTGTTCTATAAATCACACGAAACTCTAGTAACATCTCAAAGGCCTTTGCAAGGATTTGTAGGGACTGAATTGGTAGAGCAGTGGATTGAGCATAGCCTTCCTTCTCCCCAGAGGAGAAAGGCTTTTTATAACCTGGATCATATCTCCCTTTGTGGAAGCTGGAAGACCAAAGATGCCACAGACACAAGAGTTTGGTGCATTTGCTACGGCTTACTGCTTTGGTGCACTTTGAATACTAGTCCTTCACAGAAGATATAGGAAACTAGAAAAGATCAGCCTCCTGATAGAATTGGAGGTATTAAGCTAAGCAAAACTAAGTCTCACACACAGGTGTCTTCAAACACTCTTGTTTTCAGTCTTTCTGCAATTTCCCATGAGGCTGTGGAATACAGTCACATTTTAATAGAATTCATTACGCATCTTAGCAGCCTGGCAATATTCAGTATACCCTGAAGAACATGCAGACAGGTGGACTGCAAAAAGCTAGCATACAAATGCAGAGCAATTTAAGCAAAATAGTGCTGGGGACTTGAGTAAAATTACAGCTATGTGCTACTTGTAGAATCAAAAGCAATGCAGAATGCACCTGGTTTCGTTACACAAACCTTGCATAGGTTTGTCAAAAGGTTCGCAGACCTGTCAAAAAACTGGGAAGAGTTTAGGAACTTGGGATTTTAAAATGAAACCATGAGCTGCTAAATACCTTCAAAAGCCAAGGATGGCTATGGCTTGAGTGAAGAGGTACCATGCTAATAAACATATTTTACTGTGCAAATATGTTTTCCAGTGCTTTGTTGTGTTTTGATTTTGGTTTTTGTGTTTTTTGTGGGTTTGTTTTTTGGTTTTTGTTTTGGGTTTTTTTTTAATCTTCTAGTGAACTTTAAAATATGTTTTCACTTAAACATCCATTCAGAAAGACAGAAGACATAATCAAGAATGGTAGTATTGAATTCCAGTAAAAAAAAACCAGCAAATGTGATGCAAGAATATGATAGCGAAAATAAAAATATCATTAAATGACTTTATCAGTGATAAAGCTATTTAAAAAAATCCAGCTTTATTTCTGATCACTTCTGAGGAAAAGGTGTAATGCAAAGATAAATGGGGAGCTGATAAAAAAAAAGATAATTAGGAAAAGAATTACCAAGAACCTAAAAAACCCACCCCAAAACAAAACCCCTCACCTGAAGAGAAGTTGAAAGCAAAAGGTTATTTACATTAGAAAGGAGACACATAATAAGGCCATGGTCCAAGTATGAAAACTGAATAGCTGGAAAAGATTAGTTAATTTTCACCTAAGAAAAAGGGACTTACTGAAATGAAAAGATGGCAAACACAACAGTGATGAAAAAAACTTATTTTTGTTCATAATTAAACTATAATAGACAGTTGAATAAATTATTTTTTTCAGTTTTCCATTGTAAAGTGTAATGTAGTGCTTCCGAAAATTGAAACATCATAAATAAAGCATCTTTAACATATATATACCTACAAATACAAATGTGACAAACATTTTTTAGAGAAATATTTAATTTAATCTTTAATGTGTTGATTCAATTCTTTCATTGTATCATATATTAGATAAAATAAGAAACACTCAAATGCTTCCAAATTATTTCAGTGATCAGGAATTAACATTTCCCTCCAAGAAATGACAAGTAGGAATTCTTGAGAATGTTTTATTTTAATTTTTGTATTTCATTTCTTGCAGTTCGAAATTCTCATTTCCTGCAGCTTTGGAGCTCACCAACACTGGATTTTTTGAGAGCAAGAATTTACCACAATTAAACTTCCTACAAAATAAAGAATATGAATAGTGACTGGAAAGAATGGGAATTAATATTTGGTAAGGAATGTTAAATCACTGGGATATTCCTTAGTTTCAGACGCTCTGAACTGGTTCCTTGGGCAGTACACTGTGTTTAGCTACTAAAAGTTTTTCATACTCTCTTCTGTAGCACCTGTAGGAGGAAGGACATGAGGCTGAAAGGTGGTGGGGCTTCTATAAGAGTGCAATGGCATCAAGGCCCACTCCCTGCACTGCTGAGGCGAGTTCACGAGGTCAGGATTTCAACCTGCCCTTTCAATCAACAACAGGGAAACAGCTTCCCGGAATGCTGCTAGAGCCTTGCAGCTCTCTTGTGAATGAAGGAGAGAACTGATAAAGGAATTTGGCAAACTGCTATCCTTTTGTACCTGAGAACGCAAATCTGGTAACAAAAATGAGAGCATGAAAATGGAGTCAGAAGTGGAGATATCAGAATAAAATACATTTTTCAGTCCCTTTCAGTTTTAAAAAAACTATTGTTCAGCCCCTGTACTGAAGATGGAAAAAGCACACGTGCACCAAGTTCATAGACTGAGTATTACTTGCAGCACTTTCAGATGATGAAAAATGCAGATGAGGTTGATAAGGAGACTCAGGGGTTTCTGCTGGGTGCTGCAGCATGAAGAGGTTGCCTTTCATACAGGACAGAAAGTCAAATTAGGTCCATGTAACTGTTCAAAATTCATTAGAATGACCTTAGTTAAGCTTCCCTTCCATGCACACTATGGTATATGATAATATAGCCTGAAGCAACAGCATAGTGATGGTAGCACTTTCTGAAATATTTCCACTACTTGAAAGCCATTGGATTTGTTAAAATTTCTAAAAGGATTATAGCAGGATAACTGGGTTTTTTCCTTTTACTTTCTCCAAGCCAGTTTAATAATATTACATAAGGCTTTTCATCTTCAAAGATCTGTACAAATCTTAGCAATTCATAGTAACTGAACACTTATAAAAATATAATAAAACTCATTTTTGCTGTCTTGCTAATTTTTTTCCCTTATTTGTAAGAATTAACTTTAAATAGCAATAACTTCTTTAACTGGGCTGGTTCTGTAAATGCAACATTAAACTTAGTAATAAGGAAGTTTGAACAGCCACATCCCCTATACCATCATTAGTCATAATAACAACGAAAATAAAATATTTTCTGACTCCCTGCTTTTCCAAGAGAAGATGGCAGCACTTTTCTCCTTCCAGTTGAGACAGTTAATTCGTTGCTCTTTTATTATTTAAACCACAAGCAAGAATAACACTGAAACAAGCATTACCAAAGAAATCATCTTGCTGTATATATCTGTGGCAGATAAGAATAGGAAGAATTTTATTTTTCCCCTTTTAATTACTGAGCAGTTGCTCTAATAACATTTAAAATGTTCCCACAACTCTCGAGTCTCTGGTGTACAACCAGATAATTTCTCTACTTAACACTAAGTTTGCCAATTGGGGGCAAATGCCCTTTGCTCTTGCTCACTTCAGAGGATGCTGAAGGCACCCACCAACCAGCAAGCCTGACTCTTCTGGGCTTTACTTCGCATCATTAAAAATACACTGCACAAGGTGAGGTGCTTCTCAGTGCAAGGGAGGGTGTCTGCATCCAGGCCCTGACAAAGCAGTTCTATACACATGAAGATTCACCCTGCATCTTTGCCCACTTATTCCCAACAGCACACGGGAAGCTGAAAGGCTGCTAGCTTGCTCCTGAAGACCTTACCAATGCAAAACACCTATTGAAGCTGGAGCACTTTCTGCTCCCAGCTCTATTATGAGTGTCCCAGTTTGAACAGCCTAATAATGCTTGGCAATAACTTCTTTGAAGTCAGAGAAGGGGTCAGGCTTTTCATGGCCCTAAAACATTTCCTAACTAAGGCCTAATTCTGCAGCCCTTTTCTCACACTGAGTAGCACTTAGCTGTCCCATAGACACCAGGGGAACAGCTTGCACAGAATTGTCATTGCAGAGGCAGAGAGAAAAAATGTAAAAATTAAATTTAAGCATAAAAATAAACAGGGATCAAATACCTGAGTCTTAAAAATCACTCATTCTTCTGTCTTAGCTAGCTCCACAGTCAGAAGACATTTCACGTCATCGAACTGTTCTTTGCACAAGAGTCCAACAAAGTCCCATGAATATTTCCTAAATGCTAGAATTGCTTCTCTAGGGAGAAGAAAACTGAGGCAACTCTTTCTCCAAATCAAATGGAGTTAGAGCAAGGAGGAGAGAGGCATATCTCCTGGTTTTTGGACCAAGGCTGGCCTCGTAGTGCAGCGCAGACTGGAGAATAGCTGAATGGATAGCAGATGACATGCCTAAAATAATAGAAAACAGGAGAGTGACAGTTTATAAACATAAAGAAGCCTGCAAATTAAAAAAAAAAAAAAAAAACAACACTATTTTTTTTCTAGCAACATCCTTGCAGTTTGGGTTTTTTTTTTCCTGCCAAATGATTCCAACACTCAACACTAAAGCCTGGGTTCTGGCCTCTTGGTAATAAGTAATTTGCAAGAGACTGGTCACAGAAAGGTCAGAAAACCATGTAAATTGCTTGGATGGGAAAGCCTCTTTCACAGGAGGGAGCTGTAGGTGGTAGAGAGACTCCCTGCCACAATTTTGCATTCCCTGGACATAGTGATATAGAGAGACAAGAGAGCAATGCTGATCTCCCATTGGGCACCCTTCAGCTGCCCTCTGGGGCAGGGAAGTACGCCAGGCCTCCAGTAAATGCTGAGGATTGTTTCCATCCTTTATAGCAACAACCTCAGCACCACCAGCTATTAGGCAAGCATTTTTTTTTTTTTTTAAACAGGGTCCAAATGCTGAAAATGCTACACTGGGTTTTACTATACACCCCACTGCACATGTTTGATTTTTACTGTGACATACCCAGAGAGGGGATGAGTTGATATACCTCCCAATACTTGACAAGGTTTCCTTCTGGGGGATTTTACCATGGTGTTTGCATCTAATTTCATTATAAATGCAGCCTTGTGATATAGGGAATACAGAAGCTAACAGAACATGCTTTGGGAGCTCTTACTTCTTCAGTCAGAGTTACTCTCGTCCGCATGCAGAACCAAGCTGATGGACTGATCTAGGGTAGCTCATTAGAGAGGTCTAATTCACTGAGAAGCAGCATTCTTTCATGTTTTTCACTTCTCATCCAGGAGGACAAAGACTCACTTCCCATGGGTCACCTCACCTCTCCTGTGCTGTACTGTATGCCTCTACTGTTCACTCTGCAGACCCTTGGGGAAAATGGCTGGGTCAAAATAATGGGAAACACTTCACTAAGGAGCTGATATTGCCATAAGCCCTTCAACCGACTACCAAGTAAGTTATGCAGCTTCCTTCCACATGTCAAACAAATATTTCACATTGAGCATATTGCAAAATGAGCACTCAGCTTTACCAATTCCATTGTTCAGCTGCATCTCGAATCCTGTTTATTTGGTGTTGGATCTACACCAATCTTATCAAATGAGATTAAAATATTTTTATCAGTTAAGATATACATTCTGAATATGCTACTGTAGATCTCAGTAAATACACAACAAGCCACAAAAGATTTCAGTCAGCATTATACATTGTGTTACTATCCAAACATAAATATTCGAATTAAATGTAGCTGTAGTGCAATAAATACCATTACATCTCCCTTCTAAGAATATTTTTCAACAAACCTTTGTGCTAAAATGAACATGGCTGTTTTGTGTTATTTAATTAATATCTAGGCTGAAAGATCACCCTTTGCTTTACTTCGAGAAAAGAAAAATCTTTTTTCTGGATTAGCACAAATATTAAACGGAAAGACTGTGGAACATAAAGGGCATGGGTTGCATTTTGCACAGGATAGGTTCTGGTTGAATGAGATCTGGGATGTCTGCCAAATTAATAGAAAAAATCCTGTTCTTCCTCTCCAATAGCCACAATGTTCATTATTAAGAAAAGCATATGAACCACAGGATTTGATTTTAATAACACCAATGTCTTCATTAATCTGTACTTTCCATTTAGCCTCATTATTGGGTAAATGCTGAGTTAATGCAGCACCTATTATTGTTGGATTTTCCATGAAAAACCTTCTTTCTCTCTTCTTCTTTTATTCATTCAAGGACTATCAGGTGTGTGTGTCATGTTTTTAAACAGGCCATCCGCTGTCAATGGCTGTTTTCTTACCTCAGGTCTATGCAGCTACTCCAGTAATGCACAAATGCAGAGTCTACAATGCAGATAGCAACAATCCCCCCCCCTCCCCCAACTCCCCAAGAGAACAAAACCCCAGTAAAAACACTCCTAACTCAAAACCATATTTGTTTTGGTGTTGTTTTAAATGCTGTCATGTCAAGGGCAACTGAGCTGATCTTTCCTGGATGCTCCATGCGGCCTCCTTCTAAATCAAGATTGCTGATGGCCAACACTGCTTTGTATCACTGAACAAATAGTGGCCTTTTGTCCAGCACAAGTTCCTAAACAAACTTAATCTCTCTAACACTGTGACAGATGACATTTAGATGTCCTTGTTACCCTTAAAATGAGTTTTATTGACAATCAGAGAACAAAAAGAAGGCCCAGATAAAGCCCAATGTTTTATAGGCCTGCTAACAACATCTTAGTTCTTAGTGCAGAGGGTGTAGAGAAAGCCCGGAGTTGCCCCCATTTTCCCCTGCTTTGCTATATCACCATGACAACAGATATAGAAATCACTTAGTGACTCCTAGAAAGAAAACACAGTGACACAGTACCCCTTGTATGGCGAATCAAACTAAAGCCTTCATTCAAATGGCTATTCAGCTTGGGCATTCATGTAGAGGATGGGGTGGATTTTACACAGGTAACAACAACAGAAAGGCCAGCAAGCACTCCAGCCACAGCATATGGTAAAGTCTCTGTTTAATTAACGCATCCTCAATAGAATTTATCCATTTAAAATTTGTTTTCTTTTACTTGAAACATCATTAATGTAAAGGGCAACATTAATCAACATCTTGCAACTTAAAAGGGCATTAAAAAGTGATCTTCCCCCCCCCCCCAACAGAATCTTTTCAAGTACTTTCACTTGCTTCGACTGATTCCAGGCAGGCAGAGTCCTTAATCATAAGGCAAATCTAGAGAGGCCTCTACTGGCCAGCATCTCCACCTACAATTTTTCTATTTTTAAGTGACTTGGAAAAGCAAACAGTGGAATAACTACAAGCTTTTATCTTAAAGTTGCACACAGAAAGGATTACCGATAAATATATGACACAAAACATAGGATAATTGCTCTTTTTTGAAGCGATCATGTACGGTATAACTTTGCTTTTTTAAAAAAGTAAGAAGACTAGAAAGATTTATCCTGGCTGTGATGTATTTGCCTCTATGACATTTTGAGACATTTTAAGATTATAGGTCTAAAAACTAATGGGTAATCATTTTTCTTTGTGCACAGGGCTCCCCTTAAAGTTGGGACTTAAATACATTTAAATTTGAAATTCTTGCATGGATGTGGCATTTTATATACACAATTCTCACAACTAGAGTAAAACACATCAAAGATCAGAGAAATTAAATCACAGGCACAAGAAAAGGAAGTTATTGAATGATAGAGGAACCCTGCTTCTCTGGGCTTTCCCCAGTAACAGCATAAAGACAAAGAACTTTAAAATCTCCGATTTAGGTAAAATTTAACATATTGGGCTATGTCCAATAAGCTTTATGTTAATATCAGCAGTTCTAGCTGGGAAAAAAAGATTTTCTGATGTATCCTTTAAACAAAAATATAAAGGGTAAGCTTGAAGATGCTTAAAACTAAATTGACTGACTTTATTTAATTCTTGTTATTCTAGTTATCAAACACAAAGCACGGGAATAAGAAATATCTACTAGGCAGAAAATGAGACTTGCTAGATTTTGTCTGAATGCTGAGTAGATAGGAAACTTCTTAAGAACAAAGCTCATGGAAAATGGGCAAAATGATAGATCTGGTGAAACAAACCCCTAAGTTGGAGGCTGAAAGAAGACATTAACACTTAAGTGCAAAATACTGATGGCAAATATAATTCACCAGGGAAATAACTTACTTCAGAGTGTAGTAGGCTGCTTCAAAACCTGAGACTAATTTATTATGTTTTTTTGCTGTGATTTCTTTTTTTTTTTTTTTTCTGTGTAGAATACACAGAAAAATATACTTTTTTTAAAGTCTGCAGTCTCTAATAAGTCCATAGGAATTCACACATTATTTGCATTATACTTACAGTTAGAATACTTTCAACCCTTGGATGATCTAAAAGTATTCTTTTTTTTTAAATAGAAAAGGATTTAGTAAATATCAAATATCTTAGACTACTATTTAGTACAACCTTAACATTTATACAATAAACCTTGAGTCACAAATTCATCTGTCCTTCACCTTGAAGAGTATTAAAACAAGAGATACGTCACATCATGACAATTTATCCCTGTCTCAGTATAATATACACGTACCACAAGAACAGGAAAACCCCCATTTTGACAAGCCTGGATTAGCTTGTATTTCTTAAGACACCCAGCTCTCGGTGTCTTTTTGTAAAATTTTTATTTGCTTACATCTCCATATAAGCCACCAGCTAATTTTACCTGTGATTATCTTTCTCCAGAAGAGCAGGGGGCAGGGAAGGAGATGTAATACAGGTCAATTCCTACCTCATGGTCAATGTAGCCTTTAAAAAATAAACAGCAGAGCTGAGCTAACCCTTCAAGTCCCAACAGTGACACCTCCTGGGACAAGCGGGCTCCAGACAGCTGAAGATTTTTTTTTTCCTTTGAAGTGCAGCGAGAGCTTCACTCTGCAAAGCTGCACCAGTTCCAGTCTGAGAGTTTCTTTGAAGAAACTTTTCAGGACTGATGCACTGCAGGGAAGAAAATGAACAATCCTGTTTAATTACATCAGTTTAGTGAGGAAAGCGCAGGAGCCAGTGGACATGGGGGTGGACAATATGACGCACTAATATTGTCCTTTAATATTTCATTAAAAAAAGAGGCTTCAGTTTTGGAAGTGGTGTTCCAGAAATACAGGAGTATGTCCAACAACTGTGCCCACGGTGCATGGCTAACACTAGACCCTATGGCTTTCTTGCTTTTAAGTAAGGTTTGGTTTGGTTTTGGTTTGGTGGGATTTGTCTGGTTTTTTGGAGGGTTTTGTGTGTACTACAAGCTCACCTATGAAGACAAGCTGGAAACACTTAAAATTACAATTTCTACTGCACTCATACCATTTCATACCAGATTTTTAAATCTATAGGCCAAAGAGCTCGTAATCTACAGGTCCAGTCCTGCAAACACTAGGTAATGAACACAGATTTTCAAACAGCAGGAAACCAGTAAGGATAGGTCATCTGAATTAGATTTTATAACAAGCCACAGTGTTCTGAAAGTAAATTAATAAAAATGGATTAGAGGAAAAACATATTTTGAATATGCCTTGATTTAGAATAGCTTTTACTGGTAATTCATCATGTGTTTGGCTTAAAACATTAAAAAAAAAAATAGTTGCAAATTAAAAACAAGGCCACCACTTTGCAAGAGGGAAATTTCTTCCTTTAAATTCTTACAGGTCTAATGGTAAATAAAAATATTGCCAATTAGTTCACAACAGCCAAGAAATCCAAAGTGGTCTTTGATGTTAGACTAATGAAAATAAATTTAAAGAATCATACTTTTTTAGGAATATGGACTGTAAGCATTTCACAGAGAAATCTCTGGCATGTGGTAATTTCCTGATGCAGATAGAATTACACAGATTTGGTGACATCAAAGTGTAAAAGAGCTCACACAAATTGGTTGAGAGTGTTTTTGTTTTATTCTTTCTAGTGAGTTCATTATTTCTATTTAAAAATCCAAACAAATAGCGTATGAACAGACAAGTAATAAATATTTTTATTCTAAGAATTTACAGGAAATGATTCCATGGGCAAAAATAATTTCAAAATGATACACAGTGCACAAATCTAACAAGTGATCTCACAGCTTTCTGTAACTAGCACACTAGAAAGTGCATAGAGCACCCGGAGCAGAGGGAAAAGCTCCTACAGATCTGATTTTGCAGGTGAAGCTAGACTAGAATTTCTGAATTTTTGCTGTAATCATTTGACAAATATGCAACTTAATTATTATAATGATAAATCCAGAATTAATAAACTTGAAGCTAGAAAGCCACAGAGGAGAAGTTAATAACTACTCAAGAAATGTATTTTTTTCAATTCAGCTGCAGATGATGTAGAACATTATGGGCAAAAAGGGAAACAGTACAAACTCATGTATAATATTATTCCCTGATTTATTAAAAAGCCCAAGAGTCTTACTTATAAATTTCTTTTACAAATGTAATTCTTCCAATTTTGTTCAAGAAAATAATACATATGTAAAAGAAATATTGCATATTGGCTGCATAGCCATGTAGATATCTAACAGAAGGAATAATGTTTAAAAAGCATTTTAAGATAGTTGTGTCAGCATGTTCCAGATAGAATATGCAGAATGACTTAGAAATAACTTATACACTTTTAAAAAAATTTAAAGTATGGTTGAGTTACATGTAATCTGAGGGAAAATATCTGCCATTTTTGCCTGAAGTAAAGCACTCATCTTTTTTCATCTTACGGTCATATCTGAGATACTGTATTTACTTTCTGATGTTGTGGTTCTGTTAATATAAACAGGGTACAATGAAAAAAAAAAGAATCTGCAAAAAACCGCAAATACAGTAGGAAAGATAAAAGATATTGTAAATAAAAAGGGGAAGCTAGGACTAGCACCTGGGCTTGTACCTAGCTGTGCATTTTTGACTGATATTACAGCTTAGTGAAGCCAAAAATTGCAAAATGGACAAAGTTTCTCTGAGTACCTGAAGTAGTAATTCAACTAATGTCTACAACAGCCAGGAAACAGATTCCCTTTCTGCCTCAGAAGAGTCCATTTATCCATTTCACAGGGAATTTGTGCAGTATAAAGCTCCAGAAAGCCCATGAGCTGACAGAGGGAAATGGCATCCAGCAGCACAGGGCAGCCCAGGCAGCCCATCAAGAGCAAAACCACAAAACAGAGCCAGAGGCAGCTCCAAGGCTGCCAGCACAACTGCCTACAAAAGCTGCCAACGAGCCAGAAACTGCTTGTGGGAAAATATCACTTACCCTTAGCATCTGGGTCCCGTGATTACTGTCCAAAGAAACACAGACTGGTAAGATAATAGAGGATAAATAGCACTTCATTTCTCTGATTTCTTCCCCTTTACTCCCGCAGATTTATTTATGCCCCCCACTTGTGTATGATTTTTAAAAAAATGTTGGTTTTAATCTTTGTGTTACTAAGTAAAATAAGTCTTCCTGCTTCATGTCTAAAAATAGCATTCACACACTTCCCCTGGCTCTCGATGTATGAGACATAGCGGGGCTATTTGTTACTGTTATTGACATGTTTGTGGTGAACTGCAAGCGTGTTTACAGTAGAACTGAAGCCCCTGCTCTCTTGGAGGTAATCCTGGGGTGTCTAAAAGACTCATGGGAGTCCTCGAAGTGGATTCTCTAAAACAAATTTCCGTTCCCATATAAATAAATTATCTTGGGGCCAAATATTTATATTTTTCTTCTATTTCTGGAAGGGAGCACATGCAAAAGTCCCTAATGGTTCTAGCAATAATGCCCTGTGCAAGCTCTCTGCTACTGGGGATGAAGAAGAACGGGAGGAAAAAATGGAAGAGAAGGTCTCTGCTTTTGCTACTTGCAGTGTGATAGAATGGGAAATGGGTTTCTTGCGACAAGTAACTAGGGTAAAGTGAGAATTGGCTTCCCGAGGTGATGGGTGTCAAAAATGCTAGGAAACCTAAAGGCCAGAAATGCCTTATAGCCAGTGAATTGGCCCTAACTTCCCCAAATTATGCCAAAGTTTGTCCAGAAAATTTTATAGTCATTAGCTTTTGGTTGAATATGATAGATTTACATTTTCATGCAGGATCTATTCACTGAGGGGAGAACATGTTTTCCATTAAAAATACAGTATTATCGTCTACCAGCACAGGCTGCTTTTCTGGCAGAAATTCACTAAAAGAAGTAAACTCTAACCAGAATTGCAGTTTGTACATTTGCACCATAGTGAAACAGACACAGACAGTTGCTTGTTAAAACTATCCAGTTATGTGCAACATATATGGGATTTTGCAACATGGCAGCTGTTAAACAAAACATGAGGTGACATCATTCTGTTGACTGTGATACAGAAAATACAAACTCCTGGGGGTTTACAGGAAAAAGAAACCAACACTGCTTTCTGGTGAACTGCATCCAAGATGATGGAAGAGTACAAGTGGTTATTACCTGTGCATTTTGAAATTAGGCAGATCTCTGTCTCTGCACACACAAATTGAGGTTTATAAGCAGAAGACCTACAGTAGATCTTTCATTAAAAGTATTATCCGTAGTAAGGAAGAAGGAGCTTTGAGTAAAATAAAGGAAATGTATAGGAATATCTGAGCTGCAAATATATTTAAGTGTACAAACAGCAAAAGAAAATATCCAAGGGAGACCAACAAAATAAGAGGAAACTGTAACCTAGAGTTCCTGTACAATAAACAGAGCAATATAGATTCAATGCCACAATCTGGTTTTTGTTTGTTTGGTTTGGGGTTTTTTTGGGGTTTTTTTAATATATTCTCAGACAGAAAGGTGTTTGGTTCTAGCAATTGACTGTTTTGATTGGTGGATTATTTGATTGAATGTTGCAGAGAGATTGTTATTTCTATTCCTTTGTAAACTAATGAATTCCAAACCCCATTCAAATTCATAGTATTATTCATACCTTCATTAGACAAATGGCAAACATTATTGCTGAACAGTTCCTGCTCCTTTTTATTCATTGGATGAGCTCTATATTCAAAACCAAATGTATCTCCAGTGTGAGGGTGGGTTTTTAGAAGAAGGTACTGTGCATATAATTAGTATTAACCAGCCTTACTTGGAAACAAGAGAAAAAGTAGATGTGGAAACGCAGTGCTTTCAGTGATGCAAAGTACAGAAAACTAACCAAGGTACCTGTGCTCTGCTTTTAATACTGTGGCAAGATGAAGACAGAAAACTGCATTTGATTGCTTGAGTATGGTCAAAAGGAAACTTACCTTGAGCAACAAATGTACACCAAGGCATACTAGGCTGTTTTACATTCAGCAGAAAAGAAAGTTAATAGTTGTATAAAGCCATTTTAAAAGGTTATAGCTGAAGCTGGACCTTATATGCAGACTTTCTAGGCATTATCTTGCAATATCACGGTGCTGCTTTTAAAATAATTTAAAAAAGCAAAGGACGTTATTTGCTCCTTTTAATATGAAGTTGGTATGCAGAACATTTTGCTTGCTTTTTCTGTTCATATTCAGTTTGTTGGGGTTTTTTTGTTATTTTAGTGTCGTGAATATTTAGTGGCATACAGATCTTGCTTACATTCAACATCTTTGTATTTCATTGTAATTTAATTACTACAAAACCCTATGCACAAGCTGCATTATAATATTATTTGCTTATACTTCACTGAAAATTATATACATTTTCATGAACATGGGAATATTTTTAATTTTTAATAAGGAATTGTTTGAGAAGGCACACAGTTTGAGCAGTTAGGCCCAATGTTCCAAATAAAATGTGTCACCTTCATTTCAAGACGAAAAGAGGCACTGTAGCCTACTTATTTTAAAAGAATTCCAGTGCTACTTCATTCTTCACAATCTTATAGCTTCTACATTGTCAATAGAAAAATGTTGAAACTGTCACTAGAAAAGACAATGTCACCAGCACTCAGCTATTTAAGAATTAAAAAAATGTTTTTTCAAAATCCATGTGTTGTTTTTTGTTTTGTTTTGTTTTGTTTTTCCTATGGAAATATATGTTCTTATACAGGCAGGCATTCCTTTTCTCTTAAGACAGCAATTGAAACTACAGAGAACTAGTTAGCTGCACATACACACACTCCATGTTCATCCTGTGTTCTTTGGAATAACTGTCCAAATTTTATTAGGATTTTCTTATAATGATGTTATATGATGTCCTTTTTGTCCTACCTGCTTATGTAGAGATCTTAATATTGATTTACTGCGCATTTTGCCCATCCTTGAGCAGTGTAGAAAGCAATTACAGCTGTTGGTAGTATCTATTTTGTCTTTTCATAATTGTCATTTCTAGTTCTACTTAAGATTAAAATAAGAAAATTGCATCACGTGCACATGAACAGGGCATTAGCTAAGTTATCAGCAATATCATGACAGTGTCATAATTTTAACCACCATCCTCTCCAACTTGTTTATGAGAACTGCATACCGTAATATAAAGTTTTAGAAGGGAGGTATCACCACATGAGCTGCCCTGACAAGACCTCATTCAGATCATTAATATCTCCCTTCCCCCCTCCAAATCATCAGGGACAGGGAAACACCTGTACAGCTGCACCAGATGTTTCTGAATAGTTTTGCTTGGCTTGCTGTCTGAGATTGATCAGCTCAACACTGATTCCTTAGCTAGGTCTAAAATAACTTACAAGCTCCTTATTGTCAAGGTTTTGCTCAGCTGAAATTGCAAAGATGCAGTGGCACATGAACTATCTTAATTGCACAATGGATTTTTACAAAGTATTAAAAGTAAATATGAGGATGAATAGTAAACAACTGTCCATGCTCTGCAGTAATTAAAATAAAATACATTCCAACCATACACTCAGAAGAGAGGTAGGTAATTTATGCAAAGAAATATCAGAAAATATTTTTAACTGTCCAAATTTCTGGTTTTAAAGCAGGGGTTTTTTTAGCACTAGAAAAAGAAATCCCTGCACAGGGTTGATCTGGTGTTCGCTTCTTTACAATCTGTTCATGTACAACACAGCTGAGATAATGGAGAGCAAACATTACATGCAACATCCTCGTGACCAAGGACACTATCTACCAGTACTTCCAAACAAGGCAGTCTATCATTTGTCAATGAACTGAATCATCTATTAAAAATGAAGTTGAACAAAGGTAAACAGTAAGAGAAGGTATTAGGGTTTGTGGTTTTTTTTTTTTTTAACACACTCTGGCTGGTATTTTAACAGATCTTTTGCACACATTTGGATACAGATAAGAACAATAAAATACCCTCTAATAATTAATGTATATGCAATCTATAGCATGCATTCTCTTCTTATTAGAGGCTGTGGGTTTTTTTGTTGCAATCTAGCTAATAAAGGCTTTCTTTTCCACAAGAGAATTTTGACAGGGTTGACTCCAGACGGCTTTCCAGCTGAGGTCTGGGGCCTTGCTGAACCTTCAAAATTTTCCCATTTGAGCTGCATCAAAGTGAAGGAAATTCAAGGATCACTAACGTCTCAGATGGTAGCACTTGCCCTAACAACCAAGGTTCAGGAATTCTTTGGAGCAGGCTGAGGTCATTTTTCTCCCCTTTTCTCCTAATGCTTTTCTCTATTAATCAGAGCTCACAGCTCAGATTGGTCTTCAACTTCCTCCCAATCCTTGCTAAGCCTGTCATTTCTAGCTATTATTTACTTTAATGGACTTTGGCTGATCCCTTATGAAGCTTTGGATCTGAGAATAATAAGGCTGGAGAGTAACGGGCACAGACATGGGTGTGGGTTTGCCTGCAGATTAACCGTGGCAGATGGGCTTTATTGCGGTTTCCTGTGTGCCGAGTGTTGATTGAGAGGGTATAATGAGAGAGGTGGTGTCTGCACAATGGCTGCAGCCACTTCATTGCACCTCGCGTCTAAACAACCCCATTTTTCTAAATCTTTGGGTTGTGAAATTTTAGGAAGTCAGAGCACAAGAACAAGTACAAAAACAACTGTAAATAACCATGAATGTTAATCCAACCCTAATTGGTCCCTTCTTTCATTACGGGTACATTTTACTGAGCTTGTCCCCCCCCCCCCCCTTCTTTTAACAAATGAATGATATGGACAGCTATGCATACATTTGACTTTTGTAACAGTTTAACACAAATATTACTTCATATCAACTTATCTGATTATTAATATTAATGTCTCATTAGTTTTTGCATTATTAACATCAGCAGCAAAAGCTTACTTAGCAATCATCCTGTTATGCTTTAGGTTTTTTGTCATCTCAGGAAAATTTATTTGAATTGTTATCTATTGTCTAGAGACTATCAAAAATAAAAGCAGGAAAATTGGTTAGTATTTGGCAAAACGTGTCAAAAATATGCCTTGCTAAGTCCAAATGCCATAAACTTTCACCAGTGATCAGACGATAAATTATTTTTAGCTATGGGTACTATCAAAAGATCTTTTACAAATTCCCCATTTTAAGGATTTTACTTAATTCCTCCCTTTCACTGATGGATTAAATCACAACTATTGATTCTTTTCTTCCTTTGGGGCTTTACCCATCTGTCCTAACGCTTTCATCCCAGCACCCCTTGGGCTGAGAGAAGTGTTCTACAAATGAACCAGTGAAAACCTGGAGAAGATTCCAGGTCAAGTTTGTGTACAAGAGTTTAAATTTTTAGTGACAGTCTTCCCTTACTGCAGACGAAAGTTTCCACACAGAGCCGCACAAGCTAGCCCCACCAATTATCCTCCTCCTTTGAAAACCATTATCAAGTTTTTCAAAACTTCTTTCATTTCACTGTTGTCACTCGATGAAAAGGAAACTAACCACCATGTCAAGACAACTCGGCTGCCTGGCAACCAAGGGCCACATTTTAATTCTGACTTGCTTCTGGTCTTGACTAATGGAAAGTGACTATGTTAAGCCAGTCAGAAGAGTTGTTTGTCACTTCTGAAATGCAAACAAAACTATATTGTTTCAAAAGTCCTGGGCATGATTGATGTAAAGATTTACAGTAACATCATTCATTTGCCCTTGTGTTTTATTGGGATTGATGTCATATCTTTTCATGCTTTATTAAATGCTTTTGGAGAACTCAAATACATTATGCTTTTTGTCCTAAAGAATCTAAAGAGATTTTTCTTACACAAGTGGAACTGTACTCCAACTTGTGAGACTTAATGATTCAAATGACTGAATTCAACATATGTCTGTAATTTAATAAGAAACATCAGCTGAGAAATGTGAATATATGAAACTGAACAGAAAAATAATAAAAAAAAACAAGATAGAAAAAAACCTCAAACCCCAAAATCAACCGTTTGGGGGAGGGGAAAGAAGGATACACTGCTAGCTTGCTGACAATACAGCTTGCTTGGACAAACTTTCCTATAACTGAGTCCATTTTTTTTACTTGTATTACCAAGAAAAGAATTCCAAATTCTGCTCTTGACCTCTTTAACTGTAAATCAATGAGGTCATAAATATAAAAAATATGTCAATTTCTCTAAATTGTAGCTGAAAACATTGTAAGTAATATCAACATCAATTATCCTGTGACAGATTCAAATCGGTTTAAACAGTTTGTTTCCAAAATCATCTAAGAAATCCCCTCCTAAAACAGTTGTACTGATAATTATTTTTGTAAAGGCCAGGTTGACTTTTCTATTAAATTAACAGGTAGGACAGGATGAATGAATCTACAGCAGTTTTTTCCTATGGAACAGGGAGACAGATTCACACATTCTCCATGTATAGATATAAATTTTGTTATTACACATGTAAAAAATCTGTAGGTGTGTATAAATATATTTATATAAAAAAAAAGAAGAAAAACATAGGTGTTGCAGTAATTAATATTCTATTTCAATAATATAAATCACTCTTCACATATATATTATTCAAGGCAATAATTTAATGAATATTCAGGTTAGTGGGCTTAGGTTTTTGCACGTATATATATGTCAGCATTAATGGTATCCTGGATTTGTTTTCCAAAATCAGTACATCTCCTTTTTGCTGTCCTGGAAATACCTGTTAATAAGCAGGTCCCTAACTTTATTTTTTTTTTTTTTTTATCAGATACTAAAATTTAAACACAGTAATAATACTGTAATTACAGTTGCCATTTGGGGTTCTTAAAGATGGTCCATGAGACATCCACCACATTAGTTCTCTGGATAGAAATTTTGGAGTTCTGATGGATGGAAGGTGTATGTGAAGAAAAGAGAAGCAATTCAGCCTACTTTGAGTGCTGGTCCTTCTTGGTCCATGGTGGATGATTCCAAGCTTTCCTACAGATCAAGCTGTCTAGTACTGAGCTCATGTAATACAAAGCCCCTGCCTACTATCCTGAGCTAATTAGAATGTGGGACATTATCCGCCCAAGTTATCTAACCTTACCAACCAAATGGGCCCAAATATGAGTGGTCAGCTCAGCACCAGCACCATGCCCTACAAGGTAAGAGGATAATGGCTATTGATTGCAGGTGGCTGCAAGGAGTTATCCTGTGGATCCCGTCCCCAGAGTATGACAGTATTGATATCAGTGGTACAAGCAGCTGCCAGAGTCATATAAGCAGGCTTTCAGCCGAGGTCAGAGTACCCAATAGAGGACAAGCAGAGGAAGCCCAGTGTCAATAATGCTCCTCCTATATAGGCAAGCTCAGTAGGAGAGGGTGCAGTGAGGCCTTTGTGCTTTGCTAACTATGTGAATTTCACTTTGTGCTGATAGTATGGAAAAAAGTTTAGATGTATAGATTTGTTATATAAGAGAGCTCTGCCAGACAGATGAAGCAGAGAAATAAGGATGCGTGTCTGTGCTCCTTTCAGAAAATAATTAAGATCTCTGACAAGGCTGCTACTTCAGGATCTTTCAATGCATGATTAAGTTGAAGCACTAGTGACCTCAGGAAAGGAGAAAGAGGAGGAGGAAGAAGGGAAGCAGCTGCCCAATCTTTCCACTGAGTGGAAGTCAGGATTGGCTCAGACACAATAACTCCATTGACTCAGGAAAATGAATATGCATTCATTCAGAAGATTATCTGATCAGTCTAGGTCCAGATATTAGGCGAGTGGACTACCTCAGCCTACCACCAGTCTCAGCAAGTCCAGCATCTTCAAGAAGAAAAGATTTAAGAATAGGCACATTCCACAGTCACAGAATTTTTACAGTCCTCATCATAGCCAAAAAGCAAAAGCTGGGTGTAAAACTGTCTCTTTATAGCCAAATTACACACAAAGCGTGTTGTAAATCACCCTCACCGCAGGGAAGGCAAGCTATAAACTACCTATCATTTTACACAGCTACATATAACCATCATGGTGAAGGAAGCCTGAAAAGGTCAAGAGATTTTTCTAAACTACCTACATCTCCGGAGCAGCTCAAGAAGCCACAGAATCTAAAGTCCTCAGATTGTATCACTGCCTGCTGTTTATTTCCTTATGGAAATGAATGTGTAGCTTTCTAACTGCCTTCAGCTTCTGCTGAATTAAACACATTCCAGCGCCTCTAGAGCAGCACTTAGGCAGTTGCACTCCCCCTTGCAATCTCCTGGGTAATCCTTCTGGGGGAAAGAATACATAACGAAGCCTTCAGATGACAATCTGAGAGGCCTGCCACTGGTTATTGCCATCAGTCATTTTTCAGCTGATTCAAAGATAACACAGGGATGAAAGCTTGTAGCTGCTTCTTTTGAGAAAATGGGAGTCCAAGCAGTTCCTCTTAACCCTGAGGATTACCCAAGAGTTTCCGGTAACCTACCTTAGTCCAATTCCAAATTTAAAAAAAAAGAAAAAGAAAAAAGAAAAAAAATGTTCCTTTTTGCAGTATTTGAAAGCCTGTGTTCCTTCCCCAAAATAAATATGCAAATGAAATTGCAGCGCAACTGACTGAAACTTTATACAATTGTTCCAGGTTCATAAACATTTCATGAACTCAGATTAAATTTCAATTACAATACAAGTACTTCCATAAGCAGCAGAATGAAAGACGCCTGTTCTTCCCTAGCTTTGTGTTCGTAGTTAGATTCCCTGTCATCTCAGGAGGTGCAAATCTCCAATGGAACGTGCTGCCCCAGGTGGGACATTCTCTGTCCTGCAAAGACTCCTGATATTGAAGAAGCCTTTGCTGCAGTGGGAGCGATAGCACATCTTCCCTTTCTAACAATTTCCGCAAAGCTTATATAGTAAGCAGCCAGCAGATTCACTACCTATAGGGCACACCCTGACACACATAAAATATATGCAGAGATGTGTGATCATATCAAACATATTTACAAATAGGATAAAAACTACATTCTCTTGGGTCTAGACAGAACCAACAGAAAGGAAAGGCTAAGGCTACATAAGCAAGAATTGACATAAGAGCCCTGAACCACTGCAGTCCCTGTCTCCTTGCTGCAGAAAAGAATTTTTGCTCCAGTTCCTGGCTAAACTGCTCTCTATAACACTTGCCTACCTTTCCATCTAGTTTAGCCAAAACTCTTTCAACTTTTACCTTGTATACTGCTGCTTTCTCTCTTTCAGCCCTGCCTTTCAGCTGTTGCTGATTTCACCTTCTCCCCAAACTGCAGGCACATGGCCTGTTCTGATGCCCTTGCTAATTCTCGTCCACAACCACATTCACAGCCCATGCCATCATTCCCAGGAGGAGGGTAGGCAGACCCTCCCCAGCCTCTGGTTCCAATTCCCTGGGCTGCTGGCAAGCCCTTCACGCTTGTGGCAAAGAAGAGCTCTTTGGCTATGCTCACACTGCCCCCTGTCCCAGGATATCTCTTTTGCCCTTTGAATCTTTCAAAATCCATATCTGGAGGAAGTGGATGACGACTTCTGGTTACTCCAGATGAGACACCAGTGCCTCACATTGTGCTTGTTTGTTGTCTTTTCATTGTATGTTGCTTTCAGCAGTGAATACAGCTTATTTGTGTTGCACACAGTGCCATGCAAATTTAGGCCACTATTTTAATGCATGATAAATAATTACTATAATTAACAGAAAAACAAAATGCCTCCTGGCAATTTGTCAGGACTAGACACCTCTTCCCCTGCCATATATTTTCATATGTATGACATGTACATATAAGATCCCTTTTGCCTCTGTGTAGGGACATGCATTTCCCATTAGCAGTAATGGGAATTATGTGTGTTCACTGAGGGGAAACTGTAGTCTACCCTGGCTGGTGTGCTGTGTTAGTTGTGCTTTATTAGATCATATGAAGCATGCTAAATAAAAAAATGAATGAACAAACAAATCAAATTAAAATAATAATAATAATAATAATAATAATAAAAACACCAAAACAAAACAAGAAAACCCCCCAGATAATGTCTTTTCATCTTCATCGTTCGGAGGGAAATATATGGGAAGCCCCTGTATACAACCACGCTTTTAATTAAGTGCTATTTGCAGGTGCTATATCTCTCCAATTTTCTATAGCCATTTCTGAAACAGCAACAAAAATAATCTGCAAAACAAAGTGCTTAGGGATAAAAATTAGGTAGGGTTACTAGACTGATAAGAAATTTTAAAAAATGAGCAATTTTAATAAGCCACATTTTGAAACTATAAACATCCTTGTATTGGTAGATGCTGCACTGCAAAATACTAAACTTCATTTCACTATCAATTTTCTGATTCATCTGAAGAAGTTCATTATCTGTTAAATTGAAGGCAAGCCTCCCACAGAGGAGTGCTATCTAAAGATGGATGTGTTTGTGTGTGAAAGGATAGCCTTTCTTTGCTGTTTATCAAAAAAGACATTCCTTGACTAGTTACTATACTTCACTACTTTATAAGTATAAAGTTCAATACGTACATATGAGAGTGGTTCATTTTTGTCATCTGGTTGCGGCACTTTAATACAAATTTAGTCCAAATATCCAAAGTAATGCTGCTAGGAATTTTGCCATCTGTTTTTAATGAATATCTGGGGTCCATGTTTCTGTTAAGCTTTTCTTATTGTATTTGCATGTTTCTTTTTCCAAGCTATCTGCATAATTGCTTAAAGATTTTACTGCAAAATTAATATCCTCTCTGTGAATGAGGAAGAAGGGCAAAAAACAGGATGACAAAGGCTGAAATGAGGTGAAAGGCAAATTCAATTTTTCCTTGCACCATAGAAACCTCGTCAGGACTAGCTTTATCTGGTAATCCACATTTAAACTTTAACCTGTAGGGGGGCTCTTTGTGTTAGTTAATGTAAGCATAAAAAGAGTCTGAACCACTAATCAGATTAATCATATTTTGTGAGACTCAAAAGCTTCATTAAAAGGACCTTGTTTCCAAGCTACACATTTCAGAAAGGGAAAAAAAGTTGGGTATGAAAAGGAAAGAGTAACACTGAAATTCAAAAAAGACACAGACTGTGTGTCTCCTGGAATTAAACCAGAGTTAAGAACTGGAAAAATATCCACCTTCACAAAACACACCTTGACGATGCCAAAACAATTAGGGCATTTTACCATTGCACTTATGCATTCCCTGTGTTTACAAAGCTTTATCTTATGCATGAGGGAGAACTATTTATTAGACAAACACAAGAAATGTCTTCTCTTTCCTCACATTTATGGATGTCCCCTTTCCACCGAAGCAATCATATTTACTAAGTACTTCAGGTGACCCCTCAGAGACAAGAAAAAGTGAACTTCAGAATAAGAATTGGAATCTTATAATCTGTAGTCAGGTTATTTACATTCACACAAGAAACACTCTAGTTCCCTAAAGAGCATGAAAGTGAAAGAGCAAGCTACTGTTCCAATTGGTGCAACATTGTGCTCTCTTTCAGAAACAACAGAATAACTCTATTTTCAACAAATAGCTTGCCACAAATGAAGCTTCAGTGAGCTTTAGTTCATGCCTATGGAACAAAACATGGTTTATGATCAGAATCCCAACCTCAAGGTTTTCATCATTAAGTTCAACAGGAATCTTCTACACTTAGGACACTGGGAAACCCATTCAGATCCCAGCTTACCCTGTTTGGTTCTGGAACTGGTGGTTGCTGAAACCTGGAGGCTCTTTGAGGAAACAATAATGCTAGTGGATAACAAAGCTGAAAGCCTTATATTCAGAAGATTATTTAATAAAGAGCAAAATAAACATTTCAAAGCAGTTACAGAGAAATCAAGACGTGATGTCAGTGGGATGGTCACTTGAAGTACAGACATATCCATTTTGCAACCATGGGACTGCAGAAGAAGAATTAGCCTCACCTTTGTTTTCCAAGTGCAAAGAAGCATCCTCATGCTGCATCACAACCAAAGTCTTTGCTCATATTTCACCATTATGTTTCCATTTTTCTTCCCCCATGACATGCCAAGATCTTTTGTCCCCACAAGCTGCATGAGCCTCTGTGTGGCCTGTATTGAACAGGTAAGTTTACTCCTCTACCATTCAGGTAACCTGAAATACATTTTTACACACACATTGAATCCTCCAATCTATGTGAGGTTATACACAAATGAATAACTTTCTAAATGTCTGTTCACAAGTTTTGTCCATAATTGCACTGAGGCTGTGCTGCTTGGCACAGTCAGTTATACCTAAAGGCACTGCTTGTTCCCTGGGTAAGGTGACAGCAGGTGATGAATCTTCTGCAGCTCACCAAGGAATTGCCACAATTCAAAGCTCACAAGGGAAGGATAGGTCTTGGGTGGGCTAATTCTGTTTCCCACCTTCACTCTTTCTTTGAGCCAATGTCTAGTTGCTTCATGTGCTTAACCAATCAAAGAAAATACAACGGCCAAGTTTTCTACACTTCATAGACCTTACACTTAACAGAAAGTTTTATCAAAAGCTTTCATTGTAGGGCTGCATTTCTGAGTATCTGCCATTGTGTGCCATCCTGTGCCCTGAGGTCTTCACTGTTTCTTCATCAAACCAAGCAGCTGTCAAAATATGCCTCAGCTCCATCCAGTACACATTCCCCAGCTTTCCCTTCCAAGGAAATGGAGGGGAGAAAGGCCAGTGAATGCCAAGGTCTTGCTCCAGTGAAGAGCTGGGATGTAGCCAAGGACAGGCTCCCAGGTTCGTAGTAGATGTAGACTATGCTACCATTGAATTCTTCAGAAAGTATCACACAAATCTAAATTATTTATGAGCTGACTTCAGCACATGTTTGCACCAGTATAAATCTGGAGCAACTGCACTGGCTTCAGCAGAATCCTTAGAAGTCTACACCAACACAATTTAAAGCAGAATCTAGCCCTTTAGTTCAGATAATAAAAAGTGCTGCCCTAAAAATACAGACACAAAGAATTATGCCTGAACACAGAGAATTATTCACAGGTCTGATCCAAAGCTATGAATTTAGATGTTCCAAATCTAACTCCAAACAATGAGATCTTTCAATTAGGAAAACAAAGACAAGTGCTAAGATGCATTAGCATTATTTACCCCCATTTTGTATTAAGTCAGATTTCTTCAGCCTTCCTGACACTGTCTCACCTTGTTTTATCAGAAGTACAAGTGGCATCCATATAAAACTCACAGAGTGTATTTCTGTGCAGCACAGACAGCTACAATCAGAATTATTCCCAATCAGCTTGTCATCAAGCTGAGTTACTTCCCAGCCTGTAGCAGAGCAGAGTCAAACAGATTAGCTTTCAGCACTGCTGTCAGTCTGCTAAAATTGCTGGAAGTGGTTTAAGCTGGCCTGCTTGCCTTCACTCTAGCTGAATTGAGGTGGTTCTCTTGTCAGATGCAAGTTTTAGCTGAAGTTAGCGAATAGTTGAGAGAAAGCAAACTACTGCACCTGTTCTAAATATGCACTGGCATGTTTCTCATTTTATAGATTGGAAAATTGAGTCTCAGAGACAGCTGTCCCCAAAGAAGTTTAAGGTGGTGACCCTTGAAGAACAAGAATCTTTGACCTCCATGTTTACTGTCCTTCCTCTTACCTGTACATTGTGTGCACCCTGGCCATGGTGGCACAGAGCAGGCAGTGCCAGTTGTCCCTGCAAGCAGTGCTGCTGGGGTGGCAGCGTGTTAGTCTCACTCCTTGCCCAGCATGCAGGTGACTCAAGAGGGTACATTCATTTCACAAGAGATGGAACTACAGTGGCATAGCAGCAAATGTGTTTATCAAAGGATTTCAAAGGCTGGGAGGATTCAATTTATACTCACCAGCTCACAAAAAACGTATTCAATAATTTATTCCTTCCTCATTTTAACTGTAAGATCAGGTAATGGCATCTCTATTGAAACCATGTAAAAAAACAGCTGACCATAACAAAGCAAAACATCAATATTTGTTCAGTCAGAATGATGATGAGTGCCTAGTGAATGCACATTTCATGGTAAGACTTTCACAAAGATCTTGAGAATTTCTATGAAAATATGATAATAATTTATGAATGGTTGACCTTGCCCTGCTTTTGTGGATCTGTCAAAATCCAAGCAACTGTTGAAATGGTTGCCTAAATTGAATGAGGCCCACCTTCCCTGAATCACATAATGTCACATGCTCCTGATTATACCAGGATAGATCTTTCCTTTTCATTTTTAACAGACATCAAAACCCACACCAACCTTCACCAGAACACACCACCTATGTTTTAGTTCTATAACTGATAAACTATTTTAAAAAGTAGTACAAACATTATAAATTCCAAAGACAAGCAATACTGGAATGCCTACCAGTGATGCCCATAGGAAAACAGCAGATTCAGAACTTTTATCCACATTAAATAAAAGTTTCTGTTCTGCAGTGAGAAAATTCCCTCTCTTTTGTAATTCTAGAGTCTACAGGTGATTAGGTAAGTAAAGCAAACTTCTGATCTTTTGATCATTCAGAACTCTTCAGAAAGAAGTTTCTCACAAGGCTCATGATGCTCTAAGTCACTTTTGTTTCTGTTTTGCAGCCTCCCTCTCTCCAAGTTAAAACTCATGCAGAACAAAGCAGCATTGCTGAGCTCAGCAGCATTGCAAAGGAGGAATCTGTGGCACCCTAAGGCCTGATTGTATAAAAATGTGTAATGTTACCAAGAGGATGGAGTGGGAAAACATTTCTATGACTGCTTGGTAGGGCTTCGCGCCTATGAGGCATGTGTGAAGACAGCTTCACACCTATGGATATCGCACAGAATCTGACCCTCATCTCTTCTCTGAGATCTTAAATAATGTTCCAGCTGGGGACCCAACTATAAACATTTTTGCACTTAGAGAGCAATAAGAAAAGAGCACATGGGACAGGAAACACTTGGTTGGATTTGCAGCTTTCTCTGTGTTATAAATAATGAGGATGCATTTTTCTGTTTCTCCTCCTGTCAGCCACCTTCTGTTCCCTTGTCTCTGCTGCAGTACCATCTAAACACTCCCAGGCTTTTAAGTACCTGGATTAAGTTATAGCACCTAGAGACATGAAATGTCATATGGTAAACTCCTAGGGAGAAGAGTAAAATTATCTCCCTTTTATCTCTGAGCCTCCCCAAACACAGAGAGTATCCTTTAAAACTCCTGATAATGTGTGACTCTGCACAGGTCTGCACAGGGAACTACAAATTATTCCGTAGCACTCAGTGAGGTCTTACAGAGAAAGCCTGAACCTACATAGTTGCCTAGATTGGGTTTGAGTGCATGTAATGGACAAAATACGGAAAGTGATTGTTCCTTGAGCATCATAAAAGATTTAGAGGGAAAGAGCAAGTTCAAATGATCAGGGCAGGTCCCTAAATTGTCTGGATGTAATATGACCAACCTCCAGCTATTTGGATTTCTGTTTATCCTTGCAAATCAGAGGAGGCATTTCACAAGAGAATCTGTTGGTTTGCTATATTTCAGAATGTTATTTCAGCTGGACAAACTATGAGCAGTTTTGCAGTTGCAAATATGTATAGTCCTAAGTTTTTAGTGACAAAGTGGCATTGTATACTTAAGACATTATATTGCTATGGTATAGTGTTTTACTCTGATGATCAGAATAAGAATAGTTTTCTATTGCCTGTATTACTATTGAACCAGACAGCTCATTTCTCTACCTCTAAATGAAATAAAATGAGGTATTTTTCCAATGTCTGGCACTGAAAGAAAATTTTTAGAATGTTTCCAGTTATGGACCCATCTGCATCCTGTTCCATTGTTACTTCACAAAAGAAAGAGAAGCAGAACTGCACAATAACAGAGGACAAACAAAGAAATTACTCATATTCCCCCCCCCTTTTAACATGAATACAGATTTCCAAATATTATCACCTACTACCTCATTTGAGAGGATGCATTTCACCAGTGATGAGAGAATTTGCTCTACTGAAATCATAGCATGGGCATATTGCTAACTCATGTTTGTGAGCTAGCATCACCTAAAATACAGTTTTATGACACAGTTTCAGGAAAAGGTTATACACAGTGAAACCTGATTTTAACAGGGGATGTAGTAGTTGATTTAGTAGGGAAATTTAGCCACCGAGGGAAACATGCTCTTAAAAGCCATACTGTCTAGAGGAACAGATACAGCGCTATCTTTCAGCCTATCTTCTCATGTGCCTTAATAATTGTATTTTACAAACAACTTTTTGTAATGCAATAAGCATTAACCTGTGTGCACAGACTGCATGCAGGCCATAGCTCAATCCCACTATGCTTCTCACCCACAGTGTTGCAACTTGCCTACTTTCAAATGGTTAAACCTCCCCATAACAGATTTAAATATATTAAACCATGCTTCACCTATAGGTTGTATCTTCAACCCACTGCACTTATGCAGAAGTGAGGCCTCAAAAGGCTGAGTTGCCTAAGTTCATAGAGTAAGGTGGTGTGAGAACTGAAAAATGAGTTTTATTCCTTTCAGTTCTACATTCAGGCCACAGTTTTGACAATAACATAAACAGAAACTACACACAGCTTAGACAAACAGTCTGCTGTGTTGGCCTGGCAACTGCTTTTTAAACGGACAGGAATTATTTGCATCACCCTTCCTAAGAATGCAGTTTCAGACCACCTTCAGAAGGCTCAAACTAGCTTAAGATCCATTTTGAAAACTCTCCCTAAAAAAGTCATTTTCAGTTTGAAAGTAAATACTGGCTCCTCTGTGTATCTGATGAGGTCAAGGAGCTGTGATACCTGGTGTTAGTGGGTGAGGCCCTTCTTCTCCCTGCACCACCAGTGCATTTCTCTACCCTTCAGAGAGAATCAGAGAAAGCTGTTCTGGCATTCACACGCCAGCCGAGGAACAACTTTTTCCTGTAGGAAAATGTGCACTTCCAAACTTCACAGGGCCCATGTAGAGTAATCCAAAGACATTAGTATTGATACTGATGGTTATATGACCTGGGTGATAACATGCTTAGAACTAAAGACATGAAGTGCTGCCTTAATACTGAATACTTTAGTACAAGAGGGAAATATAGCCCAGGATGTAACAGACCCTTCTCTTTCCCTTCCACCTGTAACTCCCTCAGCCCTCCATACAGATGGATCTCCTGTCTTCTTGAAACAATAATCACATGGGTGAATTTTTCAGTATCTTTTCAAATGATTGCAAAACTATTTTTCAAAGTAATCCTGGGGAAAATATATAAATGGTCTTCAACGTAACATAGCCTTTAACACCTAGCAGAAAAACAAAAACATTATAGTGAAAACCAGCAATTTTACAGTCAGACATGAACATTCATTTGCTCAGCTGGTTGGTGGTGGATCACCCACAAAAGAGTTTGGAGGGTCTCTATATATAAAGAACTGGGAAGTTAGGATTAGGAATGTGTCTGATTTAAGAGGGAGTTATAAGCAATTAACTCTGCAAGCACACAAAAGTGAAGCACAAAGAAACACTAATGGGAAGAGATCATTAATGCAATCCATCCACATTCTCCATCTATACGCTCATTACCTGCTGACAACACCAATAGGATTTGCGTATACGAAGAAATGGACCAAAATAGCTGTTGCAGAATAAGCCATTATTCAATAGCTTTCTGTTTGTCCCTGTGTGGACACTGTGGGAATAATTAGTGTGCTCATTGCGTTCCAGAATAATCAGTGTGCTTATTCCGTTCTAGAATAATCAGTGCACTAATTATTCCAGACTAAAGTATCTTTTATTCCAAAACACTTTGTCCACAAGGGGAGCTATTGTGAAGTAGTTTGCACTCTGCTCAATTTCCATGTGTAAAAAGGACATAATCTGTACTGTTGGAATAGCTGTACTTCCAGACTCCAGGAGCAAATCAAATTACAGACAAGTTCCGATTCTCCCATCATTCAGGCTGGTTTGTTCAAGTAACTGAATACACAGAGTTGTGAAAACAGGATTCAGCTGTAGGACAATGAATAAGCTCTTCCATCAGAAGCTTTTTCTTTATGAAATTCAGTTACATTTGCATCCAAGCTTATTACTGGATTTAATTATTGTAGTGTATAGAGGTAGATGAGACCTTGCCCACTCTTCTGCAAAGTGTGAAATGCTGAAATTGGATAAGCATATAGTGTAAGTAGCTAATTTGATGAGGTAGCTTTATCCAGTCTGCGTGTTTGAAAACACCACTATGTAGCAGGTTTTTGTGATGCAATGCAATTAAACTGAAGACCAATATGCCTAGACAGTGACCCTACAACACTGTCAAAAAACTTTTAAGATGAAGGATGGAAACAGAAGTGTCAGATCTTACTAACCTGGGAGGAGAGTCCCAACACTCTAGCCTGGCTTACCCACTACTCTTCCTTCAGTGGCTCAGCATATCAATTTTGGAGAGTAAATTGGAGAGGCAGAATCAAATCTCTATTTCTTTGGGGTTTTTGTTTGTTTGTTTGGTTGGTTGTTTGGTTTGGTTTGGTTTGTTTTTAAAGTCCATTTTATGAAGGAAAGTAAGATCATATCTGAAGAACTAGTTCCCTCCTTTCTACTCAGTGACAGAGTAATACACTGCAGCAAGTGGATAAAACCCTTTTTCTCTCATACCATACAGGATTTGGCCCAATATTTGAGAGCTGTAATGCTCAGATAGCAAGGCTGTGTAATATCCTACTCTGTGAAATTGGATGCAAGATACTTACATGCAATAAATAACACTCTTTTCCACTTCTATGTTTCATACAATTTACACTGTCTCATCATCCATTCTCTGCCTTTGTCTCACTAGAGGGAAATCAAATGCAATTTGGGATATATTTCAAAATAATTGGCACCATTGCTTAGCATGTATTTTCAATAACATTTGCCATGGTCACATCATAAGATTTTCTAAGGTTTTACCAATCTCTTCTTTCTAGCATTTCTGAAAAGATGTTCAGTATGTTCAAGCATTCAGCCCCTTCTCACTATTATTTTGCTATCAATTCCTCAGCCTTTGATCTTCAAATTTTTTAACGAAAAATTTACTGTTAATTAATGACTGCTCCAAATATACTAATAAAATTTTCTGTAATTTGTTGAAAAGGGCCTAAATTACATTTATTTTGTTACATCATAACCCAGAATTCTGTATAGAAAAAAGTTATTAAATAGTTCTTATCAGAAGAAAACACTGACTTATACAAAACATCTGTAGCTAAAAGCAGCTCTACTGTTGGATTTATTTTCACTTTAAAAAACTAATAGAACAAATTTGATTTATGACAAATAATATTTGTCTATTTAAGGCTCATAAGACATCTTTTTGTTGCTAGTGATTCCCATAATAAGGTTTTTTTCAATTAAAGTTTCTGTTCATTTACAAGATGAATGCAATTAGAAATAGAAGTTGTTCAGTATTCTCAGCTCAGACTCTTTTATTATCTTTTGTTTCGCATGTGCTACTGTAGTTGTTCTACCCTGAATTGAACTAGATTGTGATTACTAGTTAAGAACTGAAAACACTGCCACTTTTACTTCTTTCTGTGAGTTACTTTATAAATAAATACTTTCAATTACAAAATTGTTCCCAAAGAAATAGGAATTATGTTGAAAGTACCCCACTGCTGCTGTAACAGTTTCAGATTTATTGAATCCTTCTCACTGTATTACAATAGCTCCCGCTGTTTTACCTGAACTGCAGCAACGCCAGAATCCAGTCTTGTATTTTGTAATGTTTCAATCCATATGGGACAACACTCTCCTTCCCTCCCCCTCCTCCATTCTTTTATCTTCAAGCTGTTGGTTGGAATCAGAATAGAAATACTAAGAAGAAATTTTAAAATGACCCTTTCTCATTTCCAATAGTTGGGTTAGAGTCATGCAGTTACATTTCAGTTTTACAGTTATCTCAGATTTTACAGGCAAGGGTCTAATTTTATTTTATTTGTATTTATTAAGGCCAACTCTTAACACAGCGGCACAGATGATACAGCTGAGTGAGGCAGGTGAGAGAAGAAACATGTTTAGCATTAAAACAATGCTGAACTTGGAAAGATATACTTCCCCATCTGCAGCTATACTACAGCTAGTGCTGTGCTCTTAAAGACATTCTTATGAGGAAGTTTCATATCAAATTTCTTGATCTTGTCATAATCATTAAAGTGAGAATGAAGGCTCCGGATATGGGATTTACCACTGTATGAAGGCATGCTGAAAATTCAAATGTTTAGAAAATTCCACCATCCTGTTGCTTTAGTACCAGACTGTAGTGATAGGACAAGGAGTAATGGGTTTGAACTTAAACAGGGGAAGTTTAGATTGGATATGAGAAAGAAATTCCTTACTGTAAGGGTGGTGAGGCACTGGAATGGGTTGCTCAGGGAAGATGTGAATGCTCAATCCCTGGCGGTGTTCAAGGCCAGGGTGGACATAGCCTTGGGTGATATGGTTTAGTAGGAGGTGTCCCTGCCCATGGCAGGGGGGGTGGAACTAGATGATCTTAAGGCCCTTTCCAGCCCTAACTATTCCATGATTCTTATTTCTTCCCTTCAAAACAATAACTTTAAAATGAAAGCTATATGATGATACTCTTCCTTCCCTGTATCTCTACAGACCTTCGTACTCACACTTTACCTCAGTATTTTAAATTGCTGCTTCTTTCTTTTCTGTATACACTTATGTACATTTACTCATTTTATATGTATAACAGAACATTTAGGTCATAGAAATTACAAGATACAGCTGGTTTACTGACCATTGCACCACAAACAGCAAAGACAAAAAAAACCAAAACAAGTAGTAAAAGGTTCCAGGGTTCCAGAGTGAAGAAAAGCACTGACTTTGGTTTTAGACTATAAATAACTCCAATGGACACCTCTGGGGCACCAAGAGTAAGCCATGGCCTTTTTTTTTTTTTGCCATTTTTTGGTGTGTGTGTGTGTGTTGTGTGTGTGTGTGTGTGTGTTAAGCACTCCATGTATTTATGAATAGAAAAGATGGAAAATCTACTACTGTGTAGATCTTACCCATTCTAGCACCTAGTAATCTAAAGCGAAGTACTACTCACCAACTATAGTTGTCTAACTGAGTTCAAAGGGATTTTTACTTGTGTAAGCTGGTCATAAATAAGAGAACTAAATGACAGAGATTGTTCCAAAGCTGTATAAACAAAACCAGATCATCTCTCTCTCCAGCTGTTCACATGGAGATTCCTGAAAATATACCCATAACACATGAAATTCTTTCATTTTATTTTCATTCTTGATAAACTATTCTTTCATGAACACAAGGGCAGAACTGCCAGATGGTGTGCTAGGGTATCAGCTACTGGATCAAATGGTACACCAAAAGCAGCCAACATTTTCGAAGAAAGACATTTAATGGCATCCAAAAAAAAATTCCAATTTCTGGGAAAAAGCAAAATAGAATCAGTGAAATGGACAACTGCAAATTGTACACACAAAGAGGATCACTGTGTAATCTGAGATGAGAATAAAGAGAAATAGATCCAGAAGAGCCATTTAGGTAGTGACTTTTGTTAAAAAATGCATATACAGAGCAAGTCCTTTAAATTACTATTTTTTCCTGCCAGGAGAACAGAGTCTGTATATAGTCCCACTGACTACTACCCACTTCTAGTGATCCATGTGGGTGATAATGATAGAGATAGCAGTAGCCTGGAGAACACAAAGAAGGACTGCAGAGCCCTGGGAAAGGTAGTTAGGGAGATTGTCTTTTCATCAACTCTCCAGGATACAGGGGAGGACCTTAAAAAGGCTAGGAGGATTAGTCAGGTTAATAAATGCTTAGAAAGGTGGTGCCATAGTCAGGGGCTTGGGTATCTAGAACACAGGACTCAATTTAGTAGGCCAGGTCTACTGAAGGCTGGTGGAGATGGTCTGACAAAGAAGGGGAAGAGGGGTTTTGGTAGGAGGCTTGCCAGACTGGTCAAGAAGGCTTTAAAGTAGACGTGTTGGGGGAAGGGGGCATCATTCCATCCCAACACACCCAGTCAGTTGCCAGCAGCCAGCATCTATAATAAATGCTTGGAGCAATGTAGAAATATTCCAGCCACTCCAGCCAATGAGCCGGCTTCATTTGGAGCTCGGCTCAGATGCCTCTATACAAATGCTCATAGCATGGGGAGCAAACAAGAGGGATTAGAGATGTCTGCACGCCTACGGGGGTATGATATCTTGGGCATTACAGAAACATGGTGGGATGGCTCCTATGACTGGAGTGTTGGAATGGAAGGTTACAGGCTCTTTAGAAAATACAGGCCCGGCAGGCGGGGAGGGGGAGTTGCTGTTTATGTCAGGGATAGGCTGGAGAGTATGGAACTCTATCTGGGGACAGGTGAGCAGTAAATAGTTTGTGGATCAGGGTTAAAGGGAGAACAGCGATGGGACACATTATTGTGGGGATCTGTTACAGACCACCTGATCAAGAGGACTCTGTGGATGAAACACTCTATAGACAGATAGGAACAGCCTCACACTCACGGACCCCTGTTCTCATGGGGTACTTCAACCACCCTGATATCTATTGGAGGGATGGTACAGCCCAGCACAAGCGATCCAGGAAGTTCCTCGATTGTGTGGAAGACAACTTCCTTCTGCAAGTAACAGAGGAGCTGACAAGGAGAGGTGCCA
>JANRGW010004503.1:32093-58461 GCA_024733675.1 Psilopsiagon aymara | reverse complement strand
TTGGAACAAGTCCAGAGGAGGGCCACGAGGATGATCATGGGACTGGAGCACCTCCCGTGTGAAGATAGGATGAGAAATTTGGGGCTGTTCAGCGTGGAGAAGAGAAGGCTGTGTGGAGACCTCATAGCGGCCTTCCAGTGTCTGAAGGGGGGCTATAGGGGTGCTGGGAAGGGACTCTTTATTAGGGATGGTAGTGATAGAACAAAGGGTAACGAGTTTAAACTTAAACAGGGGAAGTTTAGATTGGACATGAGGAAGAAATTCTTTACAGTAAGGGTGGTGAGGCACTGGAATGGGTTTCCCAGGGAATTTGTGAATGCTCCATCTCTGGCGGTGTTCAGGATCAGGTTGGACAGAGCATTGTGTGGCATGGTTTAGTGGGAGGTGTCTCTGCCCATGGCAGAGGGGTTGGAACTGGATGATCTTAACCCTGACTATGCTATGATTCTATGATTCTGTGAATGATTAATTGATCTTTATGTATCATCCATGAGTAGCTCCCTGCTTTGTTTACCTATATTTCTTTATGACCAGCTAACGCTTGACCTGCTGATTATTCATTGCATTTGTTGAGAGTTATGCTTGCTGCACAAATTTTTTGTCCTCTATTCAGCCTTAATTTTGAATCTATGCTGTTCTGTCTTTGACTCTGTGTAATTCCCTTTCTTTGTGGAAAGGGAAATTGGACATACTCGTTTAGAATTTAAAAAGTAAGAATAAAGAAACTTATATGTTCTTTCTCTGTCATAATGTTAGCTAACATTATTACGGGTTAAATTATGTCCATGTCACAAAAACACGAGATGAACATTTTATTAAATTCCAGAAGGTGGCAGCAAAATATTTTAAAATTTTAAAATTGGTTCGTTTTTTTGGTAAATGTCCTTTATCCTTGCTTCTTTTTCATCACCTCTGGTGTATATGGGAGACATATTTCTGTAGATCAGTTTTCCAGCTTTACATATACTATAGAGATGGAAGAAAATTTGGTTTCAATTTTTATGCTGATTATATGAGTCAGACAATGGGACCTCATATCACCTGTATTATGTTAAATATTCAGTGCACTGAGTTGGTAGGACGTGAAGGAAACAAGACCAATACTTTCAGCACTGAAGTACTCAAAATGCATGAAGATGTTTTTGTCAAAATGCATGAACATCAGATCAACATCTTCTAGACTTACCTCAGGCAAAAATCCCATCGAGACCCACTGACATGAATAGGATTTATGCCTAAATATGAAGGTAGAGCTCTGAGTATAAATATAAAGGTTTTTAAGAGTCTTGCTTAACTAAAAGAAAAAAAAGAAAAGGAGGCTTATTAAGGACAAAAAGCAGAAGACAGATAGGACCATCTAATCCAGGTCATGCGTTGCCAGGAAAGGTTGGACCAGATGATCCTTGAGGTCCCTTCCAACCTGGTATTCTGTGATAAGATTTTATTGCATCAAAATGAGTGTTATCATCTGCTCTTTAATTAGTAATTGTTGAGTATACAACAAGTATTAATTGGACAAGGAAATGTACATTTAAAGGTGAAATTGCTCTTTCAAGTATACATGGAGCATTGGGAAAAATAATCTAAATAATCCCAGCAAGTATATTCATTTGGCTAAAATAAACTTAGAAGTAACATTTAATTCTGCTGCCCAAGTGTATGTTCTCTGCAATGGCCAGATCCTCAAAAAAAAACCTTTTTAGAACAAGCAGTACCATGCAATGTAATTCCAATCTGCAAGAGCAATGTTACATTCAGAAAGCACTCAGCTGTGATGAGCTTTTTGGATGGCTAGCTCATATGCATATAAACAACTTCCAGAAGTAGTTTATTTTATTCATGTGGCTAGAATTTCTAGGATTGGATTCAGCATTTCTTCCAAACAAATGACACGCAAATTAAAAAAATCCAAAATCATATACCATAAATCATCTGAAGTCAAAATAGATAAAACCCCTTACTGGAAAGAAATGGTGTTCTGCTTGCTTTGGTATTCTTTCCCAAAGTCAAAAGTTATACTTAAAGGAGACTTAACAGCATGACACGATGCCCAAGTTTGTGCACATTCCTGTAGAAAGTGGGTTTTGGTGTTTGTTGCCAGGGTCTCCGCACATAGATGACTATTTCTGTTCTTAACATCAGTAGGAATTAGAATTCTAGCTCCAACTGCACCTGACTCTTGGATTTTACATACATAGCAGTTTAGCATAGTAACATAGCTAACAAGTCAAGTAGTTTCTTTGGTTTTAGACAACAATGAGATCTTCTACCTGTGGGTCATTGTCCCAGACATTTTTAAGCACAAATATTAATCTTTTCACATTTTCTTCCCAGTTCACGTGAAATTATACAATATACCATATTCTGCATGGCTATACCTGTCCTGACAAAATATACTGTTCTTTTTCCTCTTGTCTGTAAATAAAGCCAGAAATACAATCAACTTTATGTCTATAGGGTTAGATATGGCAGGGAAGCCACATTCCTTCACTGGAACTCATCCAGTGTAGACATGTCTGCTCTGGGCTTGACCTTTGCTTTCTCAGATGGTGAGAGCAGAGATGCTGTTTTGAGAAAACATTCAGTACAGTGCAAGCACAGAAAAAGGTGGGCTTCTCTCTGAGCTTGTAGTCTGGAATAGATGCTGCTCCACCTGAGCTACTCAGAGGCCCAGAGGTGCCTGAACCAGCTTAAAATCAGTTTCTGACTAACTGAAAAAAACAGCCACCCACCGCTGCAGAGAAGTATACAATAGGACTTGAGCCTTTTGTTCTCCTCAGCAATGTTATTTTAAGTAAATTACATTCTTTCTTAGAGAACAAGCTGTTCAAACCATGACACTGCCAGTCTAACTGGGGAGGATTTGACAACTCACCTTAACTAGCTTAATTCATATTGGCAGTCCTCTACCAGTATCCGTGGATTATTCCACAGCCGCTCCTGCAAGAGCTGAAGGACTTGGGTTGCTCCTTCTCAAAATATCTTTCTGAACATCTCAGTCACTTCTGGAAAGACACATTTAGATATATTTCTTGACCATCTGATTCCTTCTTTTTTTTTTTTTCCTCTTTTCCTAAACAAAAGTGATGGTTAAGCTAATGCTCAGTTAGAACAGCTGAGCAGATAAGTCAGGTAATACCTAAACTAAGGGTGCTAATGTATCTTTCCCCTCTTTCCTTTCACATTTTTACTATGATAGTCATTAATTGACTGAATAATTTATTGAATTTGTTTACATGGAAACCCCATTTTTTGGATAAAAATGTATCTTTTCAGTTTTTCTTAAAAGAAACTCTCATTATTCAGTGATTAACACAGCAGCATGGTCCCCACTATACACTGAAAAAGGGTTATATTCCAATACATTTATAACAAAATAACTATGTTTTTAACCACATCTGCAACCACAAGCTGTCAGATTTAAGTGTCAGATGAAAATTTAGCTTGACCTTTTCATCACATTCATTCCTGTAGAAAGTCTAATGATATGAAAACAAGATATTTCTTATTTTACTGGAATTGTATTCAGTGGTTTCCTACCAAGTTTCCAGAATAGAGTAGCTAAGTTTGCAATAATATATTTGTAATGCATTGAACATAGCAATATTCTTAAAATATGGTGTCACGGAAAACAGATAGAAATCCATGTTGCTCTTAAGTATGTCCGCTCACTTTTACATCTGGATTCTGATTTGTCAGTAGTTAAAGAAGATGTCAGGATAAGGAGGTGTGCAGGCTTCACAGTGAATTCTTGCTCTTAGGCATATTACCAGAGAACTTGAATTAAGTAAATCTAATATATATATATAAGTAAGTAAACATATTATGTTGAAGGAACAGGCTGCAGTACTGAGGCAAAAGAAGGGAGTAGCTAAGATGAATGAATTCACAACTATTTAATTTATATGGCAGTTTATGAAGAATACACATGTTAATGTCTCATTAATTTAGTCCTGAGCATTAGACTTAGAAGTAGCAGAGGGACGTAGATATCTGAAAAGAAAAAGGAAAAAAAAATCAAAGGGTCAACCACCAGGTTTCTTTATTTTTTAAAGTTATTTTAAGCTTTGGGGTTTTTTTGCTGCTTTTTTTTCTTTTTTTTTTTTCTTTTTCGTTAATAGTTCTTGATGTGATTTTAAGGAAAAGCATTGGAACAAACAGGAATGAGACACAGCTGTTGTGCTTGGTCATAGTAACAGACAATGAACTTTTCAAGCAGACAAAGCTTGTTATGTGTTGATGACAGCAGATTAGACTTCCTGAAAGAGGAGTCAGAAAATTCAAACCTTTTCACATCAAGTGGAGTCATTTTGTGTGCAAATGACTCAAGCTACTGGTACCTTTGTGTATAGATAAATTCTTTTAAATTCTTGCAGATGTGAGCTCTGGTTGAATAAACACCTTTTATATAAACCTCACAGACCTGCAGTTTGATTAAACATCTATCACTTGCAAAACATCTCTGTGTCTAATCTTGTATTAATGCTGTCAGGAAGAGCCAGCAGCTGTTGAATGCTGAGCAGTAACTCAGACCTTTAATGCTATGGCACATTTCACAGAGAGAGGAAGAACGCTTGTCAGATTATCACCTGGGTGTTTGAGAAGTGTCAGGACTCCAGCTGCTTCCACCTGCAGGATCACCAGAGAGGCAGACACAGGAGCTGGGTTAAAGACTTGGACAATGTCCTGCAGACTTCCTGCCCCAAGGGACAAGAAGTCTGACATCATTAAAATTAATCAGAGAAAATGGATGCAGTAAAAGGCCAAATTAGATTGCTTTGTGGTCAGAAAGATTGATTGGCTAATTCTCACTGGCAATAATAATGTTTGCTCCTGCTCTTTATGTCTGTATTCCTCCCTTGTCTCCTTTTAATTTTCAGTGCTCTTCTAGTTACGATAGGGCAGGAGGATTTAAAGGAAAGTAGAGCTGCCAGGTCCCGTTTTGCTATCATTACCCTAATGAAGATAGAACTTTACGGTGCAAGTAGCTTCAACAAGTGAAGATGTATGTTTACTTTGCTCGAGTAAGTGTAGCAAAACAAAGGCCTATTGAGAGCACACTGACTGTATTGATTAATCTTTTTTAATTTATAATTGACCCTTATAAAATGGTATTTTTTGTCTCTTTTGAATGTGTTGGTTTGTCTATCAGTATGCCTATAAGACCCTTGCTTCTACAGTATCTGAAGACTTCCTAGTCTTCAATTGGGTTATCAGTTTTCCCTGCCACACTGCTGAGAGAATTATTATTTCTGTTTAGAATATGTAGATATAAGACTTAGAAGCTGTGCTAGTAACACAAAGGCATGCAAAAATTCTATGATGTTGTAACTTTGGAGGATTTCTGATATGCTTATCTTTCGTTAATTTATGCCTTTAACCAGTGAAGAAAATTAATATATCGTGAGAGCTTGTATCTGTCAGAGGCAGTGCTGCACAAGAAACAGAAGGATCTGACAAAGAACGTCCATGGTATTTGATAAAATTTTTAAGCACTTGCTACCAGCTGCCCTTGGTTTTATTTTTTCTTAATAGAAAAGCTGTTGAATGGCATTTTTCTGCATATACAACAGACAAGGCATGTATCTATGATAACATAGTAGAGAAAACTACAACATCAGACCTGCGTCTGAAGAAATAGGTAATGGCAAACAAGTAATTTCCTATTTTCTGTTTAGTATATAAATGGGTACATCACTGATTTTCTAGTAGATTAGAGCCCTGGTTTCCTTAGCTTCAGATGCACTGTACTCGACTTCTCTAAAAGAGAGACATTTCAAGGGAGGACACTTACATAGCCTTTTCCCTTCTCTAGGCCAACCAATACATGTCCATTGGTCATATCTGTGACTGCAGGCTGAGTTCTGCAGTGGTAACACCAGAGAGACCTGCAGAATACAAGCTTCAGATTTTGTGTAGTTCCTATAGAGACCAAACTAATTTATGATTTTTTTCTTGTGGATGAATAATTATTTTGACTTTCCCTATTATAGTATTGTTGTGTACTTTTATGTCATCTCTACAAGGGCTATGGAAAGAACATTTCATTCAGACTTGTTCAAGAAAAGCACTGATTAACCCCAGGACTTCGCATCAAATAATCCAAGTTAGTAATCTGGAACATTAAATCAAACCCTGTGTTTGCAAAAGCAGCTAAACAGTTCATCTTTCCTTGTTCTCTATGTTTCCTTCCTTCCATCCTGTGACTTAGTTTATAGCCCCTGCAGCTGGTTTGAAATTTTGCAGATGCTAAGATTACTTAGTTTAGGTTTGACAGCAAATGGCATCAGTCCAAATCTGTGCTGCAGGTGATCTTTCTTTCCATTTACTATTTCTTTCAAACTGGTTAGTCATCAGTTATTAGTCATTAGTTCAGGAGATTATCTAAAGCTGCCAAGACTGGTTCTCTGTGCCAGGGCTCTTCAGCCTTTTTTGTCAGAGGAAAACCCTGAATGGAAGCTAATAGGTATGCCAGAAACCCATAGAGTGTGGGAGAAGATCAGAGTGCCAAACCTCTCTCACAAGGGACTACGGGAGAAAGAAGTAGTATCTTAGTACAGAAGGGAGCTGGACTGAACGTACTGGGAAGGAGACAGCATGGAGGGGTGGAAAGGGATAACTGAGCTCTTTGTATCAGAGTATTTTCGACTGTGTACACTTCAGGAAAAGGATGGTTCCTTCTCTAAGTACATTTTCATGTATGCGTAGATTCAGATTAGTTAATGTAAAATGCATTTTCACTTACATAGGTCTGCCCAGGCTGTTTGGGAAAGTGGGAAGGACAGCTATTTAGCTTTGGTACTGCAGGATCATGCTAACAGATGCACTTTTTCCATATCTGAAGTAAATTAAGTCAGCAGTAATGCTGGTATCACTTGCCAGCAACACCTTATGCCATGAAGGTATGTTCTAAATGTTTGGGGTGCATGGAAATATTTCCAGGTACAAACCCAACACACAGTAGCTTTACAAAGATTAATACTTGAAAATGATATTTTAAAACCATATCTGTAAGACCATTTGTAACATGAAGTTCCATTATCAATTTTAATTTCTTTTTTAGTTTCAATACTGGTGCCTTTTAAGGGGTGGAAGCTGATGCTAAAGCTACTCTTTCCTGAGGTTAAAACTTATTTAAAACAAATGGTTTAAAACATGCTTGAAAACTGGCGGTAAGTCTATATATACATGCACTCACATTTATAGTACAATAACAGTCAATGCATCTGACTGCCTACCTATCTACTTCATCAATAGGCTGTCTGTATTGAGAACAGATCCTGGGATACTTCATGACAGGAACCAGCATGATCCTTTTCATCTGTCTCCTATGAATTATCCATAGTATAGCAACTACACTTCCCACCAGTGGTATTTTCTGAAGCTTTATAGTTCTGTAACGTTGACAAGCTTTAGATGCAAAATTAGCAGGCAGTATCCATAAAGCAGAATGTATTTGCCCAGCTGCTGAGAGCTGTGAGCAATGAAAGCCATTTCATGACAAAATACAGCCAGGAACTGCATTTTGTCTTGTTTCAAAACATCTTTTTTACTGTAGAATAATGGAAAGCAGATCAAGACAAGCTACTGATTGCATGCTGATCTTTTTTTGCAGTGTTTTAAAGTTGAAACATTTCATAAAAACTCTTTTTGCTAATGATGTGAGATCCATTTACATTGCAGTAATTACTAAGTGCACTGTGCAGTGCTTTTCTTATGCAAGATTGGTGCCTCTTTTTCTCTTAGGTTTGTTTTTTTCCAAAACCAGTTATTTATCTCATAAGTCAAACAAAATATGCCAACTCTATTTCCAAGTCACCTAGGGAAATACTGTGCAATTCAGGCATTGCTAATAGGAAGCACAGTTCACTTCCCACTTTTGAGCAGCAACAGCATTGACAGATGCTGATGGCTTACTGCACAAGAATACCTATTACAGATCTAAGGGGATTTTCTTCTGTACTATCTACTTACTTTTGGTTTCTAATTTTCTCTTTAAAACCACTAAGGGGTACTTGGAAATCAGTGGAGGTCTACCAAACCAATCTATTTCCTTCTATGTTCTTGTTCTAATTTGTGTGGCCAGCTGCTGAAAGAAGGCCCTTATAAAACTCCTGGGATTTTTCCTCTTTTTGATACAATCCACTCAGTGTCTAGCTCATAGGAAAAGAGAGGAAGATCTCCAGAGAGACAATGTCCATGATACATGTTTAATCAAACTGGATTCAGAGCAATAAAAGGCAGTGGCTTTCATATATGCTAATCCGTGCATTTGAGATATTGAAAGTGTTCAGTGGTGGCCTAATTCTGCACTACTGGTTTTAGCAGCAGGACTATAATAATCTGTGAAGGGGCAGAGCTTGGGCAATGCTAAGGGTTTTTCTAATTCTTTACAGCTATATTATCTCAGTGAGAACACACTCTTCAGGTATTGAATTCCTGTCATTTATCCATGTCTTAGTGTTGTGTAATGAATGGCTTTAGCCATTGTGAAGTGAGCACAGAAAGGCTCTCCCAAGTCAAATGGTTCCCTTACACAACTCAACACCTCCTCTGCTAGCTATCTTAGCTAGCTTTAATCTTGCCCAATACGGATAAAAAGACTGATGGAATCAGGACTGCAGAGACTTCCCTATGTGTTATACAAATCCTGTTGATAACTCTGAATATGTATTTAGCAATTCATTTTAGGTTTGCTAAAAGCTAGCTGGCTAGAGAAAGCTATCCTTTGTGGAGGTCAAATGCAACATGTAGGAAAAAATATTCTAGAAAGGTATTTAGACATTTAAATCAATGGAGCAAAGCACCTGACTATGATTGTGAGTGACAGGGTGGGGTGGTTGTGTTTTTTCTTATGGCTTGGGGCTAAATGCACTAGTTTGAAAAAAGCCGGAGTAATCCTGCAATGTCTTGTAATGAGAATCATCCCTCAAAGTTATGATGCCACTCTACTTACACGAGAGAGATAACAGCCAAGTAGGCAGAAACAAAGCTATAGAGGAAAATAGAAGGAGTTGAAATTATATATGAGCTCCAGTTCTTCAAAGAGGGGAGAGAAAAAGTAACTGGCCCCAATTTTATTTCGGGAAGTGGTTCTTCCTCCCTGTAATAATGGTGCTGGTGATATTATAGGGGGTTTCACATGATTCAAAGTGTTATATTGCCATTCATGAATGATGCAAACAGCCAAGTGAATTAGCAGCAAGTAAATATTACCTGCTTTTTAATTTAGGGAAAATTAACCTTACAGCAGACTCCCGCAATGAACATTTAAATATATATTGCATAGCACAGTACTTAGCCTCAAAAACAGTCTCCATTCAGGTTTGGATGGGGGGTTTTTATGTTGCAGTATTGTTATTCCATTTCTTCCTGAAAATGCCTACTGCTTGCAAACATAAAAGAATTTAGTTTGACACAAGTTTTTCCAAGTGAGTGAACCATGCATGCTCACAACCAGTGTGATTGCTTGAACTAATCTTTTAATTTGAATGTTCAGCTTGGCTTGCGGATATGGAGGTGACTGCACCATTTCTGTGCTACAGGTTCTTAAGTGTGCAGTAGGTGTATAGGCTTTTTCCACAGTTTCATTTACATGGGAATTTTAGTGTTAACTTCTGGGGGAGTTTCTGTTTGGAAGACTATATGCATATTTTTCCCCCTCTTTCTCTCTCCTACACACACATGCACAGGCTTAATCAGATGTATCCTTATATATTATTTTTTATATGATCCATATGTATGCATATTATACTACATGTGTAATATACAGGATATAATAATAAGTCAGCCTCAATATTTGAGATTTTATTTCCAGTGCTAGAATCATATACTGCATACGCAAATTCTACACAGATACTGCAGGTTGGCTTTTGCAGTGTTATATTCTGAGCTAATGCTCTCCTTCTAAGGTAGACTTTGATGTGTGCTGATTTAGCCCACAGTTATGAATTCTGTGAAGTGGACTTTTTGAATTACTTCTACTTATCCTAAGATAAGCAACTATACTTAGATTTGGTATCATTTTGTTGTTAGGGAAGAGTTTACTAACAGACCCATAGTTGTTAATTTGCAGATGTGAGCATGAAGCAGTGCAAAGCTTGATTTATTTGCTTGCCCAGTGCTATGTTCTATAATTAACTTTGGCTTCCTTTCACATGGGACAAAAACCATAACATGTTCCATGGGGAATCATCCAAGTGTGTTGAACTCAGATATAGTACTTAAATCCCTTTTAATTTAATTTTCTCTCTGCCCTTTATTACTTTGTAACTCTCACTTACTTAAAAAGATTTGCAGTGGTAGAATGCATTTTTGAAGGGTAGAGATTTGTACTTAGAAACCAGGTTTCAGAGATGCAGATTCTTTCTCCTTTCTTTTAATGGAGTGAGAAAAGATATGATGATGTGCTGAAGGTTCTTGTGATTTCTGCAGTCTCTAAAGTTATACTGAGGCAATGATGAAATGTACACACTATTAAGGACGACTGGTCGAATGTACACACTTCTAAGACTCAAGTTTTTGGCTGACATAAATATTGTCATAGGCTGAATCAATTTTAAATTATGTGAATCTTGGTATCCTTTATTTTATGGCAAATGCTTAGCTAAACATTCTGATGGCATCCAGGATGAAATCTTTGAATAAAGTATAATACTTTTTGTTTTCTAGGTCAGAGGTGGCAATCAAATTAGGAAAGGAACTAAATTGTAAAACCTTGGTCCTGTGCATGAAAAGGACCATTTAGTGTTGTGCAACTACTATAAAAACATACCCAGATTCTGAACAAACATTCTTTTGTTCACTGACCATGACAACAGAGTGTTTCTAAAGTTACTCCCAGAAAGTGAAGTTCTCAGTTACTGGAAGAAAACCCTAAGCACTGAGCAGTGTTTTGTCCTGTTTCTGAAGACAATGAAGTTATGGGAGTGGTGAGCACTTAAAACAAAAGAGAGGGATCTTTTAATCAGTTTTTCAAATGACCTGTAATAAAGGAAGATGCTGACAGGTACATCCTCTCTGCTGACTATTGCATTAGTGGTAATTGGCTGTGGTCCACAGAGAAACCATGTTTACACAATTTTATTGCTTCAGGGTTTTCTGTTTTAAATAGGGACTGTGGATCAAAACTGCAATCCCTCTGAAAGAGGAGGTGCAGCTGAGGCACAGGAACTTTAGCTGCATTGAATAAGACAGTTCTTACTAATCAGCAAGGTCTGGAAATGTGTTGTCATGCTGCCTTTTGGGAAGTTTAGGCATCTGCTCCTATAGCTCATGATGTAAGAGTGAGCTATAGGAGCAGATGCCTAAGATCGTGTGAACCTGAGAACAGAGCATCTGCCTCTGCTAGCAACACGTTACACTCAGGGCTTTAGGTCTTTCAGCCAGCCATTTTTTTCTTACAAAGATTACAAAGATTTTGCTGTGAAGTTCTTCTTTTCTTCTTGGAACTGAACTTCAGAGAGAGGTTAAAGAGGTTGTGCATTTGTAGAATTAATCAGACATTTGACTAGATGCTGCTGCCTTTCCAAATTCATGGCAAGTTTTTTAACTGCTTTTTGTTTTTAAAAAAGTCAAATTCCTCAGCACTTTTTACAGTTCTTCCATTAATGAAACACACACACACAAGAAACTTTTCATATGGTGTTTGACTTTCTGTCCACCTGTCACACAGGTAATCACCATGCAGTATATTTATAACCTGTATTTCTCTCCAGAATGTCCTTGAGAAATACATTCTGGGCTTCAAAGGAAGAAGCACATCATTATTTCAAAAACATCCTTACAGGGAAAACCCCTATTTTTCCTGATTTAGAGTGTGAGGAATTGAACCACTTGTTCTACCCCTTTAACAATGTGAATTTTATTTAATTCCAATCTATTAATACTGGGAAATCTAAATAATGGATCTTGGACTGTTTTTCAATTTTGGTCTTGTCCTGGGTTCAGCAGTAGCAGTCATTTTTTCTCCTGCTTAGCAGCTGGTGCAGCACTGTGTTTTTGACTTTCAGCCTGGGAACAGCACAGATAACACCGATGTTTTCAGTTGCTGTTCAGTAATGTTTACTCTGACCAAAGACTTTCTGAGTCTCATGCTCTGCCAGGGAGGAGGGGAAGCCAGGAGGAAGCAGAGATAGGACACCTGACCCAAACTAGCCAAAGAGGTATTCCATACCACAGCACATCATGCCCACTATAGAAACGAGGGCAGTTACGCGAAAGGATGAGATCATGCTCTGGTTGGGCTTGGTATCGGTCGGCGGGTGGTGAGCGGTTGTATTCTCTTCCCTTGTTATTTCTCTTGTCATCATTATTATTGGTGGTAGCAGCAGTGGTTTGTGTTATACCTTAGTTACTGGACTGTTATCTCAACCCGTGGGAGTTACATTCTTTTCATTATTCTCCATATCCCTCCAGGACAGGGGGGAGGAAGGGGGGGTCTGAGATAGCAGCTATGTGGTTCTGAGTTATGGCTGAGCTTAAACCATGGCAGGTCTTTACCTGCCATGTGGTAAGGAGCAACAGACTTCTATTGTGATCCAGGTACTCTTGTAAATTCTAGTATTTCACTAGTTGCTCATTCTGCCACTCTATGTATCATTTACTTCACTTGAGGTTATAAAATTGTATGAATATCATATTACAGCAAAGGTCCATCTACTTCAACATCCATTCTCAGTCACTGATAATACCAAAAGAACACAGCAAGCATTTAGTGGTATTTCTTCAGAAAATTTTCTCACTTTATAGCAGTGTGTAGGTCAGAAGATTCCTGAGCTGTGGCTAGTGGCTCTTTATATTTAATAGCCCTCAGTGGGTTCTTCTAGCCATCTGTGGAGTGACTCTTGCAGTAGACCTCCTCACTGGTCTTTTGAATGTTGCTAGTTACAGAGTCTGTTAGTACTGGGAGTGGAGGAAGCCACGATGCAAGGTTTAGGAGAGCAATGTAAGATTGCATATAAACATGAGTAACAGAAATGTTTTTCTTCCCAGACATAAATTCCTCTATTTACTCCACTTAGAGGAAGTTGTGTATTTCTCTTCCTCAGCTGTGATCAGTCAACGTACTTTTGTTTTAATATCCGAATAATAGCATCTAAGCCATCTCACATGGGATGGAAAGAGATGAAGCTCTAATGGCTGTGAGATCCTTCCTGCCTGAGCTTTTCTAATCCCTGATCAGAAGCAAATCACTAAATCGCAGTAGTGACAAATGCTGATATTTTATTTTCACTCGCTGGAGGCTCTTCTACCTTTTGCTGGGAGGAAAATGCTCCCTTGCACTCAGTCTCTAACACTTTCACCTCCCCCTGTCCATCTGTGCTGGGGATCTGAAGCAATGCTGCAGAGCTCTTTTGCCCAGTGTGCAGCAAACAATTGTGGGAGTGGCTGGTAAGGCAGTAATCCCTTTGTGGTCTAATCTGTTAATTAGAATCGTTAATTGTAGGGCTACTGATTAATTAATTTAGAATGATCTAGCTCAGCAAAATTCAGTCTCCAGCTTAGAATTTGTGGCAGAGATTCCAGTTTATTAAATTAATCCTACTTATAATTCAGAAAGCATCAGTTAATAAAATACATGGAATGTGAGAATATAAATGCAAGTATAAAATAACTGGCGTTGTCTGTATTACTATCTTAAAAATGTTGTATTAGAAAGTTTTTCATGTTAGCTGTTTCACCAAAAATCAGTGTCAGTCATACTAATGTTATTACCACTTTTTATTTGGCCGATGTGTTTTACTGTAGTTCACTTATTTCTAGAGTTTCATTTTTCTTTTATAAAGAAGTTATACTGCAAATGTAGCTCTAATCAGCACCAGTGTCAGGGTGCTACCACTACTATGATGCTACATTTGCACAGTGGTGATATCTATCTAATCCAATATTTTAGTTTAATTTTGCTGCTGAAATTCTTACAAGTCTCTAGGATATGGAGTCTGAAATCTTAGTGTTAAGGGTCCAAGGCACAGCTGTAGTATTTACTTTATGCTTAAGCCCTTTTCTTGTATTAGGCAATGCTCCTGTTAAGTTGCTTGGCCTTGTCCATACTGAAGACTTCTTGAACACATTCAGCAGTTAAACTTTGGGGGGTTTTTAAGTGTTGAAAGTTGAGAATCAACATGAAATATTATCTCTCCTCCATGAGAAGGGCCAGTGATTTATCAGTCATGAGAAATGTGATAAAAGCAAGCTACAAAACTCTAAATCACTAAAATGAACACTCTGATGTGCTATAAAAGGTATTTGGAAGAGTGCTTAGTAATGGATACGACTTTAAAGTACCAGAGGATAATCATGGTTGTGGTCACCAGATTATTTTCTATTCTGGCCTGATCCAGCATCAGTCTAGCCTACTTTGAAGCTGGATCCTGTTTTGAGCAGGTGTTTGGAGTATATAACCTCTGTAAGTCCTTTCTAATCTAAATTATTGTATTATATTACCTGATTTGACTTTGCATTAATATGATGACATTGATATCATTAAGGCTTTATGTGATGCAGAGTAGTGTGAGCTCAAAGTCCAAGTTGGAAGCAATTATTAGCACAACAAAAGATGGCTCCTTTTTCTTCATTAACTCTTTTCTGCTAAAAAAATAAAGCCATTTCTTTTATCTGTTCACTTTGAAGGTGATCCCACAGATGTGTGAAAAAAAATCTGTGGGAGAAATGAACACAACAAGAATGACAGGGGAATGTGGCCCAACAGCTTCTTGAAATTATAGTCCTTTTTCACGTACAAGTATGTGCAAACTAATTCTGTTTTCTACATATGTAACCATTATTAGTAAGTACTTATTGATTTGTTTTTCAGAAAAATTCAGGCTGTAGATGGTTAGCAAACTAGTCATATTGGATGCTCACTGTGAGTTGTCACTCTAATAAGAGGGGACAGATTCTGCTCCTCAAAAGAATGCCTCTATATATTCTCTAGTATTGTAGCTAATGGTAGAAGTTAGGTATTAAGTAACTAAATACTTCCAGAATTAACATTATCCTGATAATAATTGTAAATTCTGAGTCAGTGTGTAACATTTTCATAATTGTTTCACTGACTGACCACAAATAATAGTTGTCTTCCCAATAAATAACTAATCTCTTTGCTTTCATTTACAGGCGTGTTTCCTGATTACCTTTTGATTTGTATGACTCGCTCTTGAAGCAGTCTTACTAGCATTTCATAGAAAATAATATCAACACTTCTTTGTGCATTTAGACTCAGTCCAATGAGCACAACATCTGGAACTCTTTAAAGTAAAAGTATTTAACACTGTTGTCCTCTGAAAGGATGATACACAATTTATGTTGTGGCTGCAATGGGTGTCCATAGTTGAATGTTTTTGTTGGTTTATGGATGACACCGAGTAAGTAATGGAGCGACATAAGCATGTCAGACGACAACAGTTTATGAGAAACACAAAACCACTAAGAGCATTGCACTTACTTGAAAGAACATAAAAAAAAAAAAAAAAAAAAAAATCCATTATATAAAATACTATTAATGTAATTGTAGATTAACATTTTTAAAGAACATTTAAGTGCCAGTTTCCAAGATCTGTTTGTATCAACAATATCTGAGCCTCTTTTTGACTTGTACCTTAACTTGCTGCTTCCTTAAGAATTTTCCTACTTCCTGCAGGTTACTCTAAGGCAGCAATGAGAGTCAAAGATTCAAATCTTTCTCAGCTGCTTTTGTCCCCTACAATTTTGCAGGTAATATGATTGTGAAATGATTATTTGATGTTGCCTTTGTACGGGAACCAGGAGGCGCCATGGTTTTCTACTAAGGCCTCGATTTTCAGGGTCCTATTACAGTTTTCTTTCTTTTTTTAATTATTATTTTATTTTCAGGCTACTATTTATGTTTCTCCCTTTTATGCAGAAAATGTAGGAGAAGAAAGGTGTCTTTCTGAGTATAGAAGTAATATGAAAGTGAAACCTGTCCCTCCTCTGAACGTTAATGGTGAATCAAATCCTCAAACTGTGAGTGAGTCTGTGTGCCTGTGTGGGTTTTGTAGGGAAAGACGAGAATTTCAGGGAAGGAACCAGGGCTGGAAGCTGGTAAGGCTACTCTTTGCTCATAACAAAGTAAGATTGCAGAAAGGATGCATGTTTACATGCTTACACAACATGCCTGGTTGTGTAATCGTGGAAATGCTCTTTGCTCCCACACTCTATGTATAGCATCTGTGGAAGAAACCCATTAAAAGCTCAGGTCTGCTCCTTGGTGGACAAATAACATGCTATGGCATTTATTTGTTTGAATGCTCAGCTGCTGATGGACTTGCTTCTTGGGAGTGCATCAAAGAACCACAATATGTGGAGGTTACAATCCAAGGAATCACAAAAGCTTTTGTGGAGAGCTTATTGCAGTCTGGTGGATGCACAAAATATTTAATCTGCTCAGTTATTTGCATTAAGAATGAGAAGGTGTGCTTATCTTTTAATAGTTCTATGATAAATTAAATAGTGATATCTGACTTGGAATAGCTCCTGGTCTGTGACAGGTAGCATTAGTGTACAGGTGCTTGAGGGGTTTTTTGTATTGCCTTTTTTTTTTTTAATTGCTTTTTTTTTGCTGAAAGGTTATTGCATACATGAGAAATAGCGAATAAAAATAGTGAATATGAGAAAAGAAAGAATATCTATTTATTTCCAATAAAAAAAATTGAGAGCACAGGTGTGTGATAGCTGGTTTCATTGCAAAAATATCAGTTTCACCACATTCGTATCAGCCTAAGTGAAAATGTACCAGCTGGAAAAAATTAAATCAGCATGAATCATGCATCCAAAAGGTCACTGATCTAAAAATATACATCCCAAGAAAAAAATAAAAATGGTGTATGCAAACTAAAATTGCTCAGTAAAAACCAAAATCCTTCTAAACATTCTAAACTCAGGACATTAATTAACTTGAAAGTAATGCGGAAGGAGGCAAAAAAACACCCTGTGATGTCACTTTCATTATATGGAACACAACTAAGGAGATAAAAAACAATCATGCAGAGCCCAGGAGAAGATTAAGTCTCTTTATCTTTTTGTGGAAAGTGAGAATATATACAGGTAGTATTTTGTATGGAGAAGGAGGAACTCTAAATGGCTGAGTTTGGATGATCACTTAAGTGTACTGGTGCATAATAGGTGGTATACATGCAGATGCTGAGGATCATAAAGTCACCCTACTTGTCAGTCAAAATTACAAAGCTAAAAAGTGAAGCCAAGTCCATCTTCTTAGTATAAGTTCCAAATAGAAATTCTGAAAAGAAAAAACCCAAGCTATTTAGGATGCTGTAGCTCCCTGTCACAGCCTAATGGTTAACAAGAATGAAAAAGTAGAGCCTAGGTATGTGGTAGGTATGAAAATAGTGTAGGTGCTCTTGTAGTTAGAAGCCTTTTAGAAGAGGTGTTTTGATCCAAAAGTACAATGTTTTGTCAAAAATTGTGTGTGTGTGCGTGCCTGTCTGCATCTGAAGGATACTAAAAAGTCTTTCTTTTGCTATAGCAAAATCTCATTACAACATCATGCACTGGCAGAAGCACATGTGCAAAGACAGTCATGCCACTTGCAGTCCAAAGGAAGGCTGGACGTACAACCACGCAGGGAAATGACACATGTATTTTTCCGTATGATTTTTCCTAGAAAATATAGCTCGTTTAATCTTATCAATAAACAGCCCCCACATTCTTTTCTTAGCCATCCAATTACAGCAAAAGGGCAGATGGGCTCACACTAAACTGTTGTAAATAATATAGTTCCACTAAATTCAAGGGAGTAAGACTGATTTATACTGATACCTATATCAGGCCCAGAATATTTACAGAAAGCTTTGACGTTTTTTCTTCTGCCTGACAGCTTTTTGGTTCTGCTTTAAAATCTCTACCTATCATATCTTTGAATCTTGTAGTATACTGAAGGGCAACTTCCAAGTAAAATCACTTCTTAATTGCAAAATTCCTATTGAGTTTAATGAGCTTCTCTTCTTTCTTGGAATGTCCATTTCTGCTTGAAATCAAGTAATATTTATCTTCTTCTGGTAAATTTATTGGCTTCATTATTTTCTTGTATTTTTTTTTTTCTTTTTTGTACAGTTGGCTTGTTTTAGTTGTTTTTAAGAGAGGTAGGAGTGCACATGGAAGGAGTAACTAGTGCCATAAAAACTTTTGGGGAGGATAGAGATGAAGAGACTTTTCACCATTTTCTAAAGATAGGTACAGTCCATGTTTATTTAGTTTCCCCTTGAAGTCCTTTTCACTGCCTCATCTCCTTGGCTGTGGGGGAACAGATAGAGATTATACATGGAAGTGAATCACTGCATCAGCAAGCAAGAACCAAAACAGAAGCAGAAGGCCAAACAGTGGATCATTGCATTTGAAAAGCACAGGAAGGCAATGGAGCAGACCGGGAAATTGAATGGAGGAGATAAAGGAGTGCAGAAGCTGAAAAGAAAAGGACTCTGAGATTAACAAAGGCTCCATTTAGCAGCTAGTTCAGTGAGGTTGTGGTAGACATTTATATAGCTGGTGAAAACTGGGAAGATGCATTCAGATTAATAAGGGTTGTGTAATTTAACATAACACAAATTTTTACCCTGTCAATTAATCCATAAGAACGAAACTATGTTTTAAGGAATAAAGCCAATTATCTTAATTACGTGAAAACATATGTTATTGTTGCTCTTTGTTGATACAGCTATCATTGGCAGGATTCCTCCCTCCAGTGTTTTCTTAACAACATTCCCAAACTGGCACATTTAGTTGCGGGCGTTAGCAGGTAAACAAAAATGTTGATTTGCTAATTGTTTACAGTATTTACTGCACAGCTTCTAAACCTTGGGAGATCAGTGTTAATGTGATTGTTTTTCTACCATACCTGGTTTCCACAAAAACAAAATCAAGAAACACTTGAAATATTCATGTCTTCATAACACAAAATCACTCTCTAACACACAACACACCATTAGAGGATCAGTTGTGATCTGCAGCATGGTATATAATTCAATACTGCGATTGTACTTCAAGACTGATTTTTCACAGCAATGTTTATAACAATTTCTCAGCCTTAGCTTGCACTCTAAGGTTTTTGCTGGTTAAACCAGCTTTCCATCTCCAAAGTAAAATTACCTCTGCAAGGAACATAATTCTTCATCCAGCAAGGACAAGAGCAATAGCTAATTCATTTGCACTATTAGATGAAGAAGGACAAAGAAGAATCTGGTGCTTCTGTTCAAAACTTACTGTTTCTGGTTACCAAAAAACTTCCAGCCATGCTTGGATCTTTGCTGCCACAAGTGAGAGAAGACACTCTTTCTGACCTCCTGAAAGGATTTCTGGCAGCACCCAGTAATGACTGCATTTATTCAGGTGAGGAAGGGGACATTAACCCTTCAGATAACTAGGAGGAATTCAAAACACTACATCTGGGGTGGACAATGCTGCAGAGAATTCATGGCAAGAACCCACACTAAAGTCATGAAGAGGTAGAGGCAGCAGTCAGTGTTCATCAACACCCAGTTCCGTTTTAGTAGTCTGGTGCCAGCCTGGTAACCCTGTGAGTCCTTTCTCTTGCTGCAAAACACCTCTCACAAAGGCTCTCAGGAGTGCCTTCGTATTTGTGATGACTCAGACTGTGGAACAGTCTTGAAGCAAATCTAACACTTTTTAAATTTTCACCATGATAGCTTCATTTTTCCTTACTTGACATTTTATTAAATGTGCAGATTTGCCTTTTTCAAAGTCAGTAGGGATCAGTGGGAGTTCATGATAAAATGGCTAAGGATGCTTGAGTCCATGAAGAAGCACAAAGGGTTAACGCACAATGTGGCTGAAGAAAAGCAGAAAGCACAGAACAAATATTAGAAGAATGGTGAAAGCTGTGGGAGGTCTAGGAAGTGTGTAACAGGACTTCCATGGGTAAGACAAATAGCTAGGAGGAAACATGCGCTGGGTTGGAAAGAATATATGATGTGTCAGAAACACTTCACATGCATGTGACTAAGTATTTTTAAGACAAAGGATTAATGTTCAAGTTCATGAGCTCTGAAGTGCATTGCTGTTCCCACATTGTTTATCACAATTTGATATAACTTTGTTTTCAGGTCATGAATGAGTATGACGTTCCTATTTGTACATATTTACAGGCTCTAACATCCCCTCTATCCTGTTCATAACAGGCATTTGCAAGTTATGAAAAACCAAATCCAAGCCAACTATGCAATAACTATACAAAAGTATCATGCTGTGCAATTCTGACTGTTAAAGGGATCTTTACAGCCTTGTTGAGCTCTTCTAATTATGCCAGGTTATTCAAAATCAGCAGTCCTTACACTTCATTCCTCCATCCAGATAGTTTTCACTCCGCAAATATTATATATAATACAACACAGGGTAACAGCAATAAGAATACTTAGTCATTACAGTTCAGGCTAGCCATGAGTCAGTGCCAAGATTCTTCAGTCTGTTTAGTACACATTCAACAGTTTTGTTGTCCCTGTTTAGAAAAAAGGCAAATGGTTCTCAGTTGCTAGTCAGTTGCAATAGGAAGCTAATGGCAATCTAAAATCAGCACTGGCTCTTTACATCCACAAATGTAGGTCCCAGAATTGTATTCCTATTGGTTTTGCTTTAAAAGATTTTATATTTATAAGGCTGTAGCATCACATACCTTCCCCACTTAGTGAATGCTGTTCATAAATGTCCACATTGCATAAGTCTGTTTGCTATCGCAGAAGACTATGACATCCCACATGGCCATGAAATAGGAAATAATAAGCAATTTCGTGTATCTCCTTCAGTATAAAATATAGTGAGCATCAGACTAAATTAGATACCCATTCAAAGCAAACTCATCAATGTAGTTCCAGAGGGAACTTCCCAAAAACTTGTAGAACTTCCTCCCACAATTTGTTGTGGATATTAGAATTTAATAGGGTTTCAAAAAGCAACAGCAGAAATTACTGTAAAAGTAATTAATCAAAGACTCTGAAATACAATGTGAAATCCAATGACATAGGAAGTCCTGAGGCTGGGAGGGTGTTCTGGAGGAGGACAACTGCTTGCCTGATCTCCTCTTTTCTCTAAGAATCTGTTGCTGGCTACTGTGAGAGAAGAAGCAGGAGGCTAGTTGGACCTTGTGTGTGAGCCAGTGTGGCTGTTCATCTGTTCCTTTATACTCCAAGGCACAATGCAGTCAGTCAAACTGGCTTATACATCACACTTTTGCATCTTCCAAAATTCAGGTGTCTTGTAATTTCAAATCTGCTACAGTCCTGACACACCTGAATGACAATCTGTTCCTATGCTGGGCTTTCCAGCCCTATCCTCATTAATCTTTGGTAACTGTCTTGTCCAGACAGGGCCAAATTCTGGATATGAAAAAAGAGGAAGGCTGTGCATCCATACAGCTGTGAGGGTATTGGGTTGTGCACCTATATGGTTGTGAGGATATTGTGCTATGCCAGAGCAGATTGAACCAATGTAACAGGGCTAAGAGAGGGATTATATCCACTGTAAGGTCCCTAGCCCTTCTTGCCCCCAGTGAATCGACATCTGGGCTGAGGGTTGGCAAATGAACAATCTCCATCTGCTGTCACCAGTGCATCTATGCCAGAGGACACTTTGACCTTTGTGAAATTCAGGGTCACTGATGATTTTCCTAAGTTTGTACTGCAGTGTAACATGGCACATTCTTTAATGCTTGTTTTCTGCTGCTCTGTTGTTCAGTGCTGTCCATCAAATATCTACCACATTTTGCCCTTTTCATGCACTGCTCTCATCAGCCACTCCACCTGGTGTCTACCACAGCTCCACTAGTCATCTTGGGAATAGCGTCTGCCAGGAGATTTTGTCTGTGAGCAGGCTCTGCTGTGCTACTTGTCTCTCTAGGGCCCTTTTTCTGATCAAGAGATTAAGCAGAAAGATGACAAAGCATCCTGAAAAATCTAAACTAGAAATGTGAATGTTGAAGAATGGCAAAAGCATAGTGGGCTGGAAGGAAAGGAGTTACAAGAGTTTGAACCTGAGCTCCTTTTGGTATGCCATAACGCACTTCATGATGCCCCTGAGGAGCTGTGCTCAGCAGAGTTGCTAGGGTTGATAGAAAGTGTGCATACCATATCTTTTGCCAAAATGGACATGTAAGGCAAGGACACTTGGCGCTAGTGAAGGAAGTTCAGCAAGTATGTAACTGTCCTTCCAGTGCAATGTGTACAAGCTGTAATTAACCCAAAGTCCTGCCAGAAAAACTTTCTGGTATAGACATGACCTCAGCCCTCTACAACAAGAAACCCAGGCTAATATTTGTACAACAAAACTGTGTGCAAACGTTTAACATCTCTCTTGCATCCATACAGGCATGACTGCTGTGAGGCTGAGTAACCAGTTTGATGGTGAGCTGACTGTTCATACAATCCTGAGAGCTGTGCATAAACTATAATCAAGCTATAGGTGTTATAATCATGTCTTCTTGCACAGTATTCTGAAATTTTGGAGGAAGATACATTTACCCTTTTTATCTCTGTCTTACTTTGCCTCCTGAAGAGAGAGACAGGTTTTGTCTGCCTTCAGTAACACTGTGGTCATTTAATAAAAAGATATCACTTGTTCACACTACCTTTATTATGTATGATAAAAAGATAGGATACTATTTCATTATGTAGTTTCATATGAAGCTTGCTGTTTTTCAAGTAACAGTGTAGTTACAAACATAATTTCCTCTCTTTTGTGTGAGAACAACAGTATTCTCTATTATTCTGCTAAGCAGCAGTTTACCATGACTCATAGATTCTGCCTCATACACATGGCACCAAGTCTTTTTATCTGATTAAGTAAGATTAAAGTGGAAAACCTTTTAATCAACGTGAGTACTAAATTTAAATTGAGAACTTATGTGGTAATCAGCAGAGATCTCTTGTTCTCCTCTCCTGTGATTAGAGAGTGACACGCCTTTGCCACTAGCTGGCTTGTGTGTGTCGCTTGTGTTGCCAGCAGCAATAGTCTCATGTGCTGATGCTAATGAGCTATGACATGTATTGTTAACTATTTTGACATGAATTTTTCTTTTGGACAGATGTTGTGTGCAGCATTAGAAAAGTACCAGCCAAATACATCACTGTATTACTGTTTTCAAAGAAAGTTGTTCCATGGAATGCATGCTGAAAAGCAGCTTCATCTTAGGAATGTATTTTCAGCTCTATATTAGGATGCGAATCTCATCATAATTATTTTGGGGTAACTTTGGAATGTGCAATAGGGTAACATACATGGAAATGACACAGTGAAAATCACTTTGTGAAAACAGAGAGCTCGTATCATAGTGATATAAATGCATACCAGACAAATTAGTTCACTTTATTGCACAAGGCTACACACGAAGTCAAAATAGTAAAGACATGCATTTAAGAAACTGAAAGAGCAGTTAGAGCAGATAGTGGGAAGTCTTTGGTCTTCTGGTGTGTGATCAAACAACTCATCAGCAACTCATCTCCTCTGGCACGTAGAACTGAAATTCCACTTAAAAAAAAATACAGGAAAAAAAAAAATCATCGGCAAGGCTATTTTGGGAATTTCATGTAAAATGATGGATTTCCATTTTCCCACTGAAAGGAATATTGGGTATTACTTTCTCTCTACAGCTCTTTCACAGTTTAGAAAATTTTCTGTTGAAATTCAGAAGCCTATCTCTACTACGCATTTAGTATTCCTGCTTGATACCCATAAAATATGTGGCTGTACTGGCTAGCTAAAAGAGGAATGGAAAGAGAGAACATTTTCTTTTTATGTAAGCTATAACACCAGATAATAACATGTCCAAGCATATACTGTTGCCTCATGGGTAGGCAGTGTACATCTCTGAAGAAAAGTAAAACTATTTGAAGTATTACAACAGAAAGCAAACTGTAGTCATTTTAGAAAACATTCCTTCTACTTTTCCTTTCATATCTATCTCTCTCTCTCTATATATATATATATTTTTCCCCCTGTAATAATTTTTCTAGAAATAATTAAGCTGGATTTCAGCCTTGGGTTATGTGTGGATGCACAAAAGAATAGTCCTGCTTGAGCCAACTACTGCTTTGGCTATAATTGCTGCTATTTTTCACAGCTGCACTATGTTGATTTCTGTACTTTGAAGGTTTTCTCTTGTGTCCTTTGCAATAACATATGGAATTAGAGCCTCACAGAAAGCATTTAGTAAAGATGCTATGACAATAAATTTCAACAATCAGATTTCTGCACAGATAGATATCTAGCTTTGTATACCTCCTTTAGACCCAGGATGAGTTCTTCTCTGAGATGAGATTTATTACATGGGCAGCTAACACATGAATAATAGATTCAAAATAATAGTATAAATAACCCTCCTCCATAAGCAGACATAGCAGCAAATGCAAGATCTAGTTGGAATGTGCCTGATTAAAATTAGTTTTCTAAATCCTTTTAGAAATCTGTTAAACACACCAGCTGTTTGCAAGACATGCTTTTCTTAAAAAGCTACGTGAGTCGACCATTGCAATCAGGTAGAAACAAAGAGGTACTTTGCTTTCCTTCTCACTTTCCTACTGTGGTTCATAGACTTTTAGAGAAACACAATGAATACTGTCAGTGTGGAAATTAATATGAGACACCACTAATCCCAATGTTGCTGGAACATTCTGGTGCTCCCTGCTGTGGTTATCGGTGGATTTAGTTTCTCTTACATATTTTTACATCAAACTAGTGGAAACACTGTTTTGCATTTATACTAGCAGTTTACTCGTGGTACTCAAGGCTATGACTTACAGTAGCAGTGGGATGCTTAGAAAATAACAATTTGATCATGGAAAAATTCTGAGGTTTTTAAAACGGGGGGGGGGGGAGGTGTGGGTGATGGAGGGGAGGGCTCAATTTGGAGGTCATGGGGAAAGAGGACTAAGCCCCAGTTCAGTATAACAAAGAGATGGGTGGGCCAGTCAGTTCACAAATGAGACAGTCTCAAACCACTCCTCTTCCTAACACAAAGAAATAATTTGAACTTCATAGGTACATTCTAGCTTAGTCTAAGGCCTGGCACATATTCTGGTCAAAATTTGAACCTGAATGAAAGGTGAGGAAGCATACAAGTGAAATTTTTATCAGGCTAATAGACTTTCATAAAAAGCTTTGATATTGCTGGAGCAGTAATTTAGACACAGATTTTTTTCTGTTTGGTTTTGGTATTTTGTGTTGGTTTTGGGTTTTTTTCCTCAAAATAGTGATACAATTAAAAATTTGAGTTGCCCAATGTAGACTGTAGGACTCTTTAATACTCTTCTAAAAAGACAGCGTTTTTAGTAAAGGAAAGTCTTTAGCTCATTTAAATCTTAAGTAATATCTCTTGGCTTGACTTTTCCCTTTGTTGCTTTTAGGTTTATAGCATTAGCCAAAATGAATCAGATTATTTCTTACAGCTCTGTACCTATCTATAAAGGTCAGTGTTTAGTTATTGAAAATGTTGTAAAGAAGATACATGTGGCATTTTATGCTATTAATCTGTTTATAATGTATCATACTGGCCTCCACTGCTTTAATTTCTTTACTAGCCCACTTTTAGTGCTGCTGTCAAGGTAGGAAATAATGTTTTATGTCTTTCCTGAGTTTCTCAGTCCTTACCTTCTGCCTGCATTGTACCACTTGACAAAGTCTTTTTATCTTTGAACTTGTGCTTTCTGCATTCAGAACAGTAGTTTTTGGCCTGCAGCCTTTTTTACTTCATCTTTTGTGCCTCAAAGAATCTAGCACCAAATCAGCTATGTTATTATCCAGTACACTTTTATTGTGGAGAGATGAGATGCTGAAAATAATGTAAAAATTAAATATTCATTGACTTGAAGGTTAATTTGACTAGGAGTGCCTGTGTGTAGGAGTAGTATGCTTGCAAGCTCTATAGTAAGTAGGTTTTCAAATTATGTAAGTGACAGGCTGATATCAGAGTTATAACATTTCATCTTGATGACCGACAATGGAAATGGAAATTCATATATGAAAAAAAATGTTATTGTGAATATTCTGTTTCAGTTATGCTAATGGAGCAAATCCATACAAACCATGGAGCAAATCCATAACAATGGAGTTAATCCATATTTACATAATATCAGGATGAGGCTTTTACTGATTTGGTCCTTAGCACCTACACCTGTTAGTACCTAGTACCCAGGATAAAAGCCCAATTTTTGGTTGTTTAACTTCCATGGTAATGCTTAAAGCCCCAGGAGTAAGAAAGCAGAATGGTACATTTGAATGGTGTCATGGGTTCAGCAGTAGCAGTCATTTTTCTCCTCGGTAGTTGGTGCAGCACTGTGTTTTTGACTTGTGGCCTGAGAACAGCACTGATAACACCAATGTTTTTAGTTAT